>JAMKCH010016038.1:0-146374 GCA_023653785.1 Ophioderma brevispina
ATGGAATTGCAAAAACAACCACGAACTTTTTACTTACAAACCAACCATTCCCATATGGTAAGGCATTTCAATTAACCAAGGGCTCTGTTCAGAAGCCTTGGATGAGCAAATGTTAACAACAGCTGACCATGCACGTCATGGGGATCATAAATCATACTAAAATACAGGGGATGTATTGCTCAATACAAGGGGTTGAATGAACGCTATTGGAACGGCGCCATGGGAAGAATAGTCCAAAGAGTAGTTTTAGTTAAATTGCTCATGATATAAATAGCGCGGTCAGGAGCCATTGTGTTGTATTACATAGTCTGCTTGGTGTGAAAGGACGGTATATAACCCAAATCTTAGCAGCATAAGCAATAGAGTTGGGTATTGTTATAAGGGCTGCCTATGTAGCCTCTTTGTAGTTATGAAGGACAAAGGTCTAGCTATAGGCGTCACTTACACGCTCCATGACAAAGGGCAGCTATTTGCAACATCGTCCTGTTCCTTCATAATAAGTAATTCTAATGGTCATGAAATGGAGACGCTTCTAAGCTTTCCTTTTTCCAGAGAGCATGCCCCTGAAGTTTCTCAGACTTTTCTCATTTTTTCTGATTGCAGGTATTTTGGGATATTATTATTTATAAAACCCGTGCGGACTGATTAAAGTCGTTGTCAAAACACCAACTCAAAATTGATGGTGAAATATAACTCTTCTATTATTAGAGGGCCTACTTCTCTCCTTATCCGGCGATGTCCTTTGACACCATCCTTTCATGGAATTGATTACTATTACCCCTCAAAAGTGGCCATCTTGAAAGTTCTGAATAGTCAGAATCCAAGAGCTACGGGGGCTGCGCCCCCTGGACCACCGGCAGGGGCCTCTGCCCATGCACCCAACCAGGGGCCCTAAAACCGGGGGCATCTAACTGCGGGCATTCTATAGGAAAGGGGCCCCGACGTCATGCCGTTAGTTGCATGTTTTAAAACCGAGTCTTTGACAAAGACTAAAACGACCCACTACGCTTCAAATGACCTCTTAAGGCAGCAATATTTTTTTTTTTTCAGTTGACACCCCCCTGGACAAAAAGTCTAGCGACGGCCCTGAAGGACTTGGGACCATAGCAAGCAGAAAAGAGGACTCAAATGAAAATGAAGAAGACCAAAGTATATGGCAAGCCCAATCAGTTACCCCACACAAACAAATCATCATTAAGGGAAAGATTTGGAACATGTATCTGAATACATATACCTGGGAAAACGGTTCAATATCACCGAAAAGGACCAAGATAATGAAATAAGCATTTGGAGATACAGCCACATCATGAAGGGGTTAATTACCATTTGCTTAAAAAGGAAAGGGTTAGGACAAGTGCATTCTTCCATCAATGAAATATGAAATCAGAAAACATGACGCTACCAAGTTAAATGGAAAGAAAGTTAGCAGCCGCTCCGCTCACATAACATGGAAAGAAGGATGCTTAAAATATCATACAAAGATCACAAAACTAATAAATGGATAGGGAACAGACAAAGCTACGAGACATAATGGAAAGAATCAAAAATTCGTTTAAATGGACATGGGTGGCCATATCACTAGAAGGGAGATGAAAGATGGAGCACACTGACTACTATATGGACACAACTTGATGGAAAAAGGAACAGAGGGAGGCAAAGAAAGAGATGGAGAAGATGAAATACAACAATTCTGGAATGTTGGAAACTAATTGGTACCAAATATGCAAGGGAGAGAGAGAGAAGAGAGAGAACGGAGACATCCATATGAGGCCTTATCAGCAGTGGATTGAAACGGCTGAAGAAGAAGAATGTCCCTATACAATTGCTCTGGGATGCTCAGAAAGGAAGGCTGCATTCTTCCCCTTTTCCATGCACTATCATGGGCAGATTTGCTCAATGGGAGATTTTGCTGACAAAGGAAAGCTGAAGTTTTGGAAGGACTTGAAAAGGAATTTGGCCCAGATGATGACAAGATATATTGCACTTTCACAGCTCCGAAGTGGCAGAAACATCATATGAAACAATCCAGCCTGCCATCAAAAGCATTTGGGTGTGTCAGTAGCAGATGACAATTGTATCTGTTTGGAAGCTGAGAGACCTTCTATTTCTTGATGTGGAGGATTTTTTTTTTTTGGTCGCCAAGCTAAGTAACAACAAGGCAAGAAACAGGAACAATGGTATGGTTTGCCTCCTACCAGAGCAGCACATTTTACTAGCTACATTGCGATACCACAACGGCGATGATCAGGTACAATGACATATCAAATCCAAAGTTACGGTGACCCAATTGGGATTTAGGGATGACAAATTACATGCCAGTGGTGACATTTGCATCCTGCTCCAGATGCAATAATTCATTTGGTGAAGTGATGGTGACAAGTCTTGATGTGCCAACAATAAGTGCAATGTATATTGACGGAACTATACAGAACTTACTGGATGTTCCTTCGTAGTCTGATGAATTCAGGCAATTGTGGGACCGAACCAATGTCCCCGGGCCCATCCTGTCAGATGAGGACGACAACCCGTGATGTAGAAACCTTAACACGAAGTGGAGTGATGGTGAGCTTGCTCGTGAAAATCCATATTGTGGGGCTCATACCAAGCAAACAAATCACGTGGAACTTTTAAGAAAGTTTAAAATAGATCATTTCTTGCGTTGTTTTGTGGGCACTTCTGCCTATCTGGTCTGTTAGAATAGGACTAGTGCAAAGTGAATTATAATAGTTAGCTTGTTCTTGAAAATCATATGTGGGAATTCATACCAGTTAAAACAACTAACAAAGTGCAGTGTTTAAGGATCTCATACCAAATAGAATATCCAAATCCAGCTCTCTGACAGAACTCATGCCACCCACAGGAGCTTTAAAGTGTTTCATACAAAATAGATGCTTATAACAGTTTAAAGTGGGGTTGATTATGCGGTTGTTCTATGTCAATTGTGACAGTGTTTTGGTTATCTTCTTAGGCAGTCGTCCTTAGCACGGGGGACACCCCGTAAACTTTCCTCCGTTGCGTTAAAACCGACAATAGCATTCGCAAAATGCTTCAGGTAAATTGTTTTCTCGTTCTTTTTGGTAAATTTAGCGATTTTTTTGTAAACTTGGTTGAGCTATACCTTCAAAGCAATTGAGTGTTTGTGTGTATGTGGTGGGGGTGGGGGATGGAACCCAAGGATAGTTTATTGTACACTTTTATGGTAAAATATTCTTATTGAAGTAAAGCTCTGACAACTTTATGTTCAGAGCAATTAGTCAATTGCCAACTTTAAAGCTGAAAACGCATGGAAAAACAACTATTCCATCTTTAGTGCAAAATGGATGTTCGCCTATTTCTGTGGAATTAACAATTTGCAGCCTTTGCATAGTTATTAATCATTGTGAGGCCTCTCCCCATACTAGGTTTGTTCAACTTATTTTGGTATCAATGGAAAGAAAGGGACCATAGCTATCCCATGGTACCAAACTCATAAGCATGGGGGTGGCACAAAATCTTGGTAAGATATAGGGTAAAACAAAGTTCATAATGGCGTGTGCCATTTTGATATAAAATATACAAGATGGATGAAAGAATTCACTTTTTATCTTACAAATCTAATATCTGTAGATACATCTGAATAGTTAAATGGAGATTGTGTCACCATAACTAAATTTGTATTAAACTCACCACTAAAATGACTGCTGAACTGAAAAGTACAATAAACATGGGAATTGGCGGCCATTGAAAATGAAAAATGGCTGCCAGTCTCAATGTTCCTCTTCTTATCTAGCTGTATCCGTTCCAGAGAGTTGTAGGTGTTTTAACATGAAGTTTTGGGCACCAAAACTAGCTTCCTAGCAACATGCACAACTCGAGTTATTATTTGAAAATATCCAACATGCAGCCATTTTGAAACCAAAGATGGCCGCCACTTGCCACGACTGGTAGTATTCTAGATCCCTCCTTAAACTTTTCTTGTTCTCTGGGACCTATTTAAGGTATCTAAATAGTGGATGCTTAATAATAATTGAAATCCCCACTGGAATTCCACAGCCGCCCTTGACTACCGGTGTGCTACAAGCCAACGCACTGGCATTGCGCCCTCCTAACATGCCAGGTGCAAGTTGAAAAACTGGAAATTAGATACTACTCTAAACGTGCGACCTTGTACTGTTACTTGAAATGATCGATCGACAAAAGAATTCCCACGTTTGCGCGTTCAATTACATTTACCTCAACTATTTTACAAATTTTCTACCATACTAATTTGAATCTTTAAAATTGATTTCATCTTTTTCTTTTTATTAGGTGACTATGGATGAATTAATGCGGCCATAGGCGCAATGGCCGTTTTTTTGTATACCCATGCTACTACTATACGAGAAGAGAACAATAGCGACAAGATACGACGGCAGCAGACATTTGTGCAACGTAATATCCTTCCCTCGAGCTGATACAAAATCACCAGAATAATCAAGCATGGACCCAGTAGTGCAATCATGAAAATAATTTTATTATTTTTTTTATAGCCATCCAGTAGGTGGGCATTAAAACATTGCCTACCTAGATATATCAGAACATGAGCATCACTTCACAGATCTGTGATAAAACCTATTGACTGTTTACACTACGTAACAGTTCATGTTGATGAATTTCTTGGCTTTCTTTGTGTTGCTCCTAATTAATGAACAGACGGCCTACCATACCATCGGAATATTCGACAATGAACCAGGGAAGAATACGCAGGGATGACATTCATGGCCTTCTCCGATAAAGTGTTCAAAAAACGTTTTTCCACGTGTCGCTCACAATCATACATCGGTTTAAAGCCTTTTTTGCTCGTTAAGAATGACTGCTTATTAATTTAAATTTCTTAAGATTTGCTTTCAAAATGATCGACTAGAAATTGTAACCAGCAAAAAGTATCAGCAATAAGGCTGATGATTCATAATTCTTGTTTTCCGCCATGTCGCCAGCCAAAACCCATTCCTTAACATGTGTCTCTGCTCGTTACACAAGAGCGCATATCACAGGTAACCTGACATTTTCAATCAGCTTCAAAACCGATAATTGGATTATTAACGTTTCGTAAGAGTTCTCTGATAGCCATGCCGCCAATATCACAGACAGGTACGTTACCATAATTCGGATTGATACTAAATTGCCAAAAATAACGACTAGAATGTTCAAATATCGATACTAAAAGCCACGTTTCATGTTATAGTAACAGGTTTTTTGCCTCGAAATCTGGTTTTTTGAGTACATTTCCAGCCTGGTATGAAAGAAATCCCTCATGTTACGTTCATTACCGCGCCAGATACGTTAACCTACCACCTACCGCCCGCAGCGCCTCCCCCTTGCTAAACACCAGACCGTGACCTCATAATTCAATACCACACCATGCTTTAGTATGATGGTAATAACTGATAAGATATGAGATTAATCGGTAAAGCATGACATTTATTATAAATCGGCCGATTAAGAATAAAAATTCCTTTAAAAAAGGGAAAGGGCCCCCCAAGGAGTGTGATTCTTGTGTGGGTTGTTCTATGTGGTGGGAATACTTATGTTAGACAATAAACGTTAGACACAAGATCAGATTGAATTCGGAGTTTTATTGCAACTTGCTTAGTACAATTGTTTTTTAAATAGTCTACATAGGTATATATTGAATACGAGAATATAGTATGGACAGTTTAGTTGTTGGTGAAAGTGCATTTGCGTAAGAGCCAATACCAAATTATCGTATTATAGGGAAATATAATGAAAATTAGGAAAGCTTTTTTTGTAAGCCAACTACAAGGTAAACTGGTTGTGTAAACATATGAAATTATACTAAAGACAATATTGGTTTGTTAATCTTTTTCACATATAAGAATTGGAAATTGGTTAATCAGCATTTAGGGAGTGGGATTTGTTTATTGAGTCTATGTTTGCAAAACTTTTGGCAGAAACAGCTATGGGGGGTTGATTTTGAGAGTTGCCTTTTGTTGTTGTCAATGATAGGTTTAACATGACTTTCACCCTTGATAGTGACCTTTGGCTTCAGAAACAAATAGAGTTGCTTGTTCAACCATAAATTAGATTTTGGTTTTAAAATGAATTAGAATATTTTCCAAGAGGTCAATGTTACTTTTCATATTTTACAATGTGACTTCACAAGCCAATCTGACTTGTAGGAGGCTTTTGCCCGGGCTTTTTGACCTTGATAACAAATGAGGTATTCTATGTTGCACCTTTGATTAGGTGTCCATCAAAGGTATAAAATATTACAGGGAATGGGATCTTTTTTTTCTGAATTGCAAAATAACAACAGACCAACAGACAACAGTGGAATTGAGTGATTTTGACATGTGTTTCTATTTTAGGGCAGGCGACACACACTGTTTCAAGGGGTGTTCACACACAGGGTTGCAACTGTCTCGTAATTTTAGAACAATTTAAGTAATGGTCGACACAATTTTGACAACTGTATAAGTGGTAGATTCAAGAGCTATTATCTCTCAACATCCAACACTCCATTGCGGGAATCTTGTCCATATTATAGGCCCTAAAGATGTCATGATTTGTACGTGATAAGCGGCCCTCTATAATTGCCCCATCTCCATAGAAAGACTGGAAAACTAGATTTGAAGAAAATCATATTTGCTGCAATGAATTTTCTTAAAATTTTACACAGGATGTACTTTTGTTGTGGAGTTTGTTATGTCTTTAGTAAGTTGAAGTCTTTAAACCTGTTAAAATAATATACCTATAGTGCTAAGTGATATTTACGAACTGAAGGGGGGGTATCAAATTTTTTTTTCCAATAGGCTGAAATAGTTTTATTGTGTGTTGTGGTTGATATAACTTATTCACAAACATACGCATCTGTCCCTCCAACATACCACGTCCGATAAATTCAGACTTAACGGTAACGTCCGTACCTTCATACTCAGGGACATACAAATATTTTCCCCCCCCTCAAAAGACGCACGTACTACGTTTGCATAAGCATGTAACATACCTGCTTCTGTAAGGTAGATAATGGAAAGCATTACCCTATGTGACTATTGCAAGGAATACTTACACACGGGTTGAAAGGGTGAGTACGTACGCAGATAACTTACTATGCTTACCAGATAAGGTCGTGCATACATCACAACAGGTACTGTAATACATATTCAGGATACATAATCAGGTACTTTGGCATATGTGCAGGTATGGGTGCGCCATACGCATGTTGTGCGCACATAAACAGGGGCAGGTGCATATAGATGCACAGGTACAGACATATGCAGGTAATCATATATATGAGGGTAAATGCATACATACGCAGGTAATCCATTTTCAAGTTAAAACAAAGCCAATATTTTATGTAGATTTTTCTGATATTTGTCGGACATGCGATATCATATTGGGGCCAGATTGTTCTTGATTGAGGGAAACATGTAGTATTCTGTATATATAGCCTATTGCATTTGCTACTCAAAATTTGGAATAGGCCTATTTCAGTTTTGCGTAATAAAAGATTTGATTTAGTATGTATATGTTGTAGTATGGTGAAAGTGTTGTACCTGTGCGTATGGTGTACTTGATGTATGTACCTGCATGTGCATGTATTCATGCATGTACCAGCAAATACATGTACATGTTTGTTTACGTAAGGCTGCATATAGCTGCACCTGTGGCTGTACCTGTGAATTTATTCTGTATGTGTGTGCATGCATGTCCATGTGTATGTACCTACCATTATGGTAATGAATATATTTGGGACTTGCTGAAAGGTCGAAGGTTAACACTGACCGCTATCTATCTAGTGCCATTGTGCCGATATTAAATTAATAAAACAGATTTGGTTCCACTGCCTTTGGCCTAAACATGGCAATATGTTTGATACCATAGCAATTACACCAGAGAAAATTAAAGGGTCTCGACTTTGAATTAAATTTTTTGTGTTTTTTCGTGGACTTGACCATTCGATGTTCCAGTAATTTAAGTTTGATGCATTATGAAGAAAATTCTGTCACTTTTAAACTGTGAAAATCAGAGTGTCCGTTTCCAATAGAACTATTTACGGCATGGTTTTTTAGCCCGACTTTGCATCGAAAATCTGTATCATTTGATTTGTTTTTGAAAAATGACAATTTGACATTTAATAGATCACCATCACGACTTTAGCATGCAGTTTAACATATATCTTCCTGATTCCTCTACCAAACAATTTCAAGATTGCACAACGCGAAATCCAACAAAAATGTACCATGAACCAATCTGTTACAAATTACACCTTTTTCATAGCGGTCATTAGAAATCAGTTGAGTTGCTGAACTAAGACAGTCATTGTGTTACCTGCGCTTTGACTGCATGAGTTATATGTGTTTTGACGGTCAAGCGGTCCTTATTTGCTTTAAATTGTACAGCGTCATCCTTTGCATACAACAGACGTTCATGTAACTATCATATCTGCTTTGACCTCCAAGGCCAGCTGGCATCTCATTGCAATGAAACCACTATGGAAACGTGGTTTGTGGTAAGTGTGACCACACCTCACTAATACTTGCAAAGATAGCTAAAAAGAGTCCCCTCTAAACAATGAAACGCATAACTAGAAACAGTGCATATAGAAACTATAATACCAACCCGGGACACAACACAGACATGTGAACACACTAAAAATGCAGTTTTTTAAGTAAAATTTTTGAAATTAATTGAAAAAGAAAAATAACAAGAACGTCGACTTCTTCTTGATTAATCTCTGGCCGAACGAAATTTAATTGTTATGTCACCAAATAATCAGAGCAATTCCCATATTTTCAACAATAATTTGAGCATCCACTCATGTAAACATATCTCATTTTTCACGTAGAAATACCAATTCATGCAAGAGAATATGGAAAAATACGTATTTGGCGTATTAAACCGTGCCGGATGCCATTATAAACAGTGTTTTTGAAATTAATATATTCTTAAAATTTCGCAGGAAAAATGGCGAACCTTCTTTCTTGATTAAAGTCTCTGTCCGAAAGAATTATTTAGGTCATCGGGTAATCCCTCCTCATACTCCCTATATTTTCCACCATATTTAAACATCCGCTATGTAACAATATCGTGATGCCCAACGTAGAAATTCCCCAATTTTGGTCTACATTTCCTACGCGGGTCTCCGGAAAGTGTGTAGTCGGTGTCACAAACTGCGAAGATATTATCTAAATTAGTACTCTGCGCTGGCGGGGGGGGGGGGGTGGGGGGGGGGGGGTATGACACGATCTGCTCGAGTTGGGCATTGGGATTTCCAAACGGTAATTTGGGGAACTGCTTACGTGGCTTTACATGGCAGCCTCGTCCCGTGGCTTAAAACAAATCATCTTTTAAACCTTGTTGTTCAAAAATCTTAGTATTATCATGATAAATTACTTAATTTTAAAAATTATTGACTTTCAAAAATTCCGTCTGGGTTAGTGATTAACCCCCGCTGCAAACTGTGTAATTTCCAATAACGGTCATTTAGATTTAATTTTCGTGACCAGGCTAGTTTTTAGTCAATTCTGTGTGTACCTTCGTAATTGCGTAATAGCTCCCTCATCCCGTTTAAGTCTTTGAAACAGACTATCACCCGGAAGTGAGTGCCATTTTAATTTGCTGTTGCTGTTAGGGTTGGCATTGTCCTAACCACCCCCCCCCCCCCCTGGTGTGGCGCGAGCGATAACGTTCTCAGTCCGTCCTAGCGAATGCATGCAAATTGAAACTAATCTCAAATATCTCCGGAAAACGAAGGAGATCTATGGAGATTGTTGCATCAGACAGTCGTTACTATGTTTTGTTTTTGAATATGTATCGTTATTTATTGGGGTCTGAAACCTATAAATCCTAGCGAGAAAATTGAAACGTTTTTGGTCGGGTACTACTCTACTTTCGGTGCCGCAAACACGGAAAATGACACGCAATCGCTAATAAACGGAATATACGTACTTACCGGCCCGCCGTACCAGCTTCCAAAGCCAAGCTAAAGTTTGTCGCCCGTCGGCGCCCCTAAAAAAAATGCCGGCTATACGTTCCAGTAGTGCAATGGTTTTTGTGGGTGATAATAATTATAATAGGGCTGTTTTGATATTAGAGTGTATCGGTGCGCATGGCTACAGATCGCATATCTCTGTAGCCATGGCGCGTATGTTCATGGGTATTATGTTTGATAGAGAGTTACTTTTGCAGGGGGAATTTCTGGAGTTTTGAGTTATGCACAGGGAATTTAACAGAAGCATGAATTGGATGTGAACTTCAATATTTTTTTCTATAATTTATCCATGATATTACTAAGATCTTTTGAACAAAGTTTAAGAGATGAGTTTTTAATGTTCACTGGGACGCGAGACTGCATAGTAACTCTGTAGCCGTTCACAAATTACCGTCCCCAATGCCCAAATCGAGCCAATCGTGTCCTACCCTCACCTGTACAGAACCACATGTATAGTCTCACATCTTGATCGATTACGCTTTGTGCCTCGCCAACAGAGATACAGATGCCTTCTGCTTTGGCCCGTATTGTAGTTTATAAACGGAAACGAGATAAATAGTTTGGTGTCACGTATTCATTTACCAGGTCACGTGTCAGGTACAGATATCCAGTTGGCTCTTCGGGGGCGAACCGATATATATAAATCCCTACTATGTTAAATCAAGGTCTGTACATATGGCCCTCTGCCAGAGTGCTATTATTTTTTCAAAAGACACGGTTTATTTGTCAAACAGACAAAATTTAAAAACCTTTCCCCTAATGATTCAAAACCGTACGTACGAATACGATAATCGGTTGTTTTTTTCCATTTGGGGGAACGTACGTCAATTTTTACCTGAATGGGTACCCCCGAAAGGCACATATAAACCATCAATGCGTGACGTCATCAAATCTTTTATTTTTTCGCAAAATTTGGCTGTTTTATTCCTCCCTAATGAATCCCTTTTTAAGATTCAACATCTGTATATTGTTTTCTTTACTATTAATATTCAATTGTTCCCCGCATGAATGTAAAAAAGATGGTCCATAGTCTATAAGTCTACAAACTGAAAACCAAGTCCGCCGGCTAAATACCTTACCGTGGACTGTAATGATCAGACGGCTCCCCGTTTTTAGGTTTTAATAGCTGCTTTACAGCCACTTGGCCGCGGCTGCGGGGGTTATATGCGTCGATACTTTACTTTAGTGTTAACGTTAGCAAGATACTAAAAATCGGATTTTTTTTTTAATCACCTTTTTTTTTTTAATTTTTCTTTTTTTATTAAAGTTTATTAAAGTTTTCAGGAATCCATTAATGTTGATATTTGGTCATTTGGAGCCAAACCTGAACCCTTTAACGGAGAGTTCACGTGCATTTATTGTTTAATCTATAGATGCAGGTATCCCTCACTTAACCATCATATTTTTACCAACCATTCAAAACTGATGTAAAGTGGATATAAATTGCAATCATCATGTGTTTCCCGGACTTTTGAACGCCTATGTTTTTTTTTGCATGTGTGAAACGTTGAGCCTTATTTAACTCCCTTTTAAGTACACCTATAAGGAAGGTATGACAATTCTACAAAAACAGCCTTATGTGGTCATGACTTGACATACACGCTTCACCCAAGAGTGATGATTCTGCGACCATGGCTACACTCGACTCGATATGATAGACTCTGAGTTTTGCAATGACAAGGCTTTGCAGTTCATTTCACATCACCTAAACAACAACAACTTCTGCAAAGCATCGTAAATCCCATTACCGATTTCTTTGGGATAAGCTTATCCGACGAATTTGGCAAAGAACAAACTGTTCTTCTGAAGTTAAACGAAACAGATTCTGTACCAACATTGAAGGACAAATTACTAGTGAGGGACTGTAGTGCTCAGATCACATGTGAGTGTGCAATGTTGGATAAAACTGTGAATTTTGGTACACAAGTAATTTATGCAGTGTCTTAGGATCATCCAAAAAAGTGATGAAGCACTTGCCACCCCCCTATCTGCCCCCCGCTTGGGAGTCAAAGGTTACATACACAGGGGTAAAAAAAATAAATGTTTCCGATTGTGTTGAAAAGCACACCATGATGTTGGTCTGGTTGCAATGGATTCCAGAAAGGTATATTTTGGTACTACCTTTGTCTTATAGTTTTTGATTATGTTGTAAAAATTGTAAAATGGTGAAGTCAATTTTGGTTTGTACAGGGTCAAAAAATCAAAAAGTTTGCCCCAATTTCTGTAAAACGTGGTTCAAGTTGTTGGTTCAGCTCATAGAATGAAATATAGGAATAGTTTTGACTATCTTAAGTGCTTGGTTATTAACCAAAATGGCCAATAAGTCAATAGCTATTGGCAGCTATTGGATTCTATTGACCTGTGACATATTTTGTTGGATAACGTGAAACCTAAGCATATCAGATAAGGCAAACTATTCCTCATTTCAATCCCTAGAGCTAGGGAAACAATTTGCACCACATATTACCTGAATCAAAGCAACTTTTAACTTTTGACCCATGTACACACCAAAATTGACTTTTTCACCATTTTTACAGTTTTTAACCCATAACTCCGAAACTATAAGCCATAGATAGTGTAAACTATCCTTGTAACCAGACAAACATCATGGTGTACTTTTCAATATAATCGGAACATTTTAAATTTTTGACCCCTGTATAACCTTGAGACTCAACCTGGGGTTGGTAAGTGCTTCCATCAATTTTATGGATTATCAATGCCTAAAGTATTTGTGTGCAAAATTCACAATTTTATCCGGAAGCGCACACTCTTTCACTACAGTCCCCTGCTATACGATTTGTGCGTTATTTTGGAAATAGACTTTTCCATAATTTTGTCGTGTTTGGCGTTCCCCGCATTGGGAGCTTTGAAAAATGTATACTTTTATTGGGTCACCTCCATTATTGAAGAAGTTATGACGCCAAATATATTACCCAATTTGATAAGATTCTGAAATGGATTTCAAAATATATTTCCGCCTCATGCAGATCAACCCATGTACCATTACTAATTAAACCCCATTGGGTTGAAATTAAGGAAATAATACGATTCGGATATGTTCAGTGATAAAAACATAACAAATGGACACACCTGTGGGGTTTAGTGGCCAATGTCCATATTCCATCCTGCAAAGAGAGAGAAAAAAAAACACATTCCTGGAGATACCCCAGGATGATGGAAATTAACGATTTAAAACCGTTCCTGGAAAGGGTTCTTGTTAATCCTCATCTACCAAAAAACGTTCAACGTAAAAAATCACCAAGTTTTAAAAAGAGTACGAGCCGTATAAAGTTAATAAATGTTAAGAGAGCACCAAGTATACTCAAGTGCGTCTGCCCCATTGGCAAACTTGGTCCCATTTCTTCCATTCCTAATTCCTTTGTTGAGAACGTTTGTAACATTTCATTAAAGGAACCATAATCATTAGACCAAATTGTTGATTTAAATAAATCCAACTGCATTTGTTCTTAAGGTTATATTGACAGTTTGAGTTTGGAATTAGTATTCCTATTTCTTGTGTAAAGGGCGTCTTGTTCTGACTTGAATACTTTTCAAATTTATATTTCTTAGTTTCGTTTGTTTTCTTGCTTGATGTCTTGTTGTTGGAGATATATTCAATACGGAATAAAGCCCAATCTCCTTGTAACATCAATTGTCTTCCCAATGAAAATGTGTTTCGACGGATCTGCAGTCGACTGTTCTATAGAAGGTATGTTGGTTATGAGTTCTGTGATAGAGTCTAAGTCACGTATGTTTCTGGGTATTGTACCAGTCTTTCTGTGAGATACTTTCTGTGAGGTACTTAAGACCATAGGAAGGTCCCGCTGCTCTGGTTGTCTCACGTATGAAGAGGGGTTGTTTTGAACCCGGCATTATTGCATTAGCACCTCTAGCATGAAAACTATAAATTATATTTGGGCTATTTGGAGGTTGATGGTGGGAAAACTGATATTTTCTTTTGCATTGTAGAAGAAATGGGACCAAGTTTGCCAATGGGGCAGACGCACTTGAGTATACTTGGTGCTCTCTTAACATTTATTAACTTTATACGGCTCGTACTCTTTTTAAAACTTGGTGATTTTTACGTAATGTTTTTTTTTGGTAGATTTCCTTTATTTTTGTGAACATCAAATAGCTAGCACATTTGAGATTTTTATATAAATTTATTATATATACGTTAGAAAATACAAACATTTTAGTGTTTTTTTACATTAATATTTCCTTCAGCTACTGAGATATTCCAGATTGAAAATTTCCGGCCATTTTAGGCCTTTTCACAAAAAAATATAATTCAAAAGTGCATAAAATTGTGGAAGTTTAATTTTGTCCCTTTTTGTGATAACACTGGTATTTACATTTTAAAAGAAAAGAAAGAAGTTTCTGCTTTGCTTTCGTGAAAACGACGTATTTTACCAACAGGACACGTGGAAATTCCTAGGAAACCGCATGTTAATTTCTACGATAAGCTTATAAAAATAAAGAGCATCACTCAGAATCCTTTAAACTGGCGAACAGCGACTGAAAAGACCCCGGGAAAAAAAAAAAACCCCCAAACCAGACTAAAATAAAAACTAAAAATGCTAAATTTGGCAAGCCAAAAGGTGCTGATGCATGGTTTTTCCTTGAAACGTGGCATCTCCTTTGGCAAAATATGAACATTATTCTGAACAGTAAAATTTACCAACCGAGCAACGCATGAAATTTCACAATACCATAATTAAGCCTTTTGGCATTAAATGAATTCACTTTATATGAAATACCTGTAAAATCTTACGGGATTGTCCGCCAACCCGATCTAGCAGAGGACATCTTTTGTTAGAGAACATTTTTTTGTAATATACTTATTTGTAAACAAAAGACTGATAGCCCAAATGAGACTTACGATATATAACAACATTATTCATAAGTGAAAATGGTAGGCTCGATCGGACTCGAACCGACTAACACCCAAAATAAAATAATATTTCCTTATACTCGACCCGTTGGCTCAAAGATAGCTAGGATATTCGGGCGAATATGTATCCCTTGAAACATCCCGAGAAGTTTCAAATCAACGAAATTTAGATGCACTTTGTTTATGAATCGATAGTTTTTTATATAGGGCGCTCTGGATAATGCAATTAACATTGCAGATTTGTGTGCTGTCCGGCCGCTTACACTTTTGTCCAGGAGCACTAGTTTATTGTTCGTTTTCCTTGATAAATTTAGTTTTTCTCTGGTATAAAAGAATGAGCTGACCAACCTTGGGTTTCCTGACAATCCCCTGAATACTAACAAGTAACTTCCATATCAGTTTTCAATGGTCAGGTGACCCGTTCGCTACAAATTAAAGAGAAGTATCCCTCATAACTTAATACTACCATTCCTTTTAATATGCCGAAAGATGGTGGCCACAGGCATGACTCGACTGACAAACAACCGGCCAACCATGGCAGAAGTCTTTTTATCATTACCACCTTGTTGTCTGAATTCATCAGTTTTCAGTAAGCCGAGTCTGTGCAGTAACGTGTAAACCATGTTTTGTAATGGCAGCACGGCCTGTCTCCACATGGCCGGGGATTGAACCCTCTATCCAGATCACCGGACCTTGAAATATGCAGAACTATAATTTTTAAGGCTACGGCCATTTCTATTGGACGATTGGGTACAACTCATAACAATTGTCAACCCTTATTACCCATTGGGAATGATGGGCAAGGTCCAATGACCTTTAACACCTGCCCAAAGGTTTACGGTGATGATGCAGTATAGATTTATGTCCGCTATGACTTGGTCACTGCCAATTCCCTTAGATTGAAAATTGCATTTGGTGAGACCACCACCAAACCAGTTTGTTTACTTTTACCTTTAATAACTTGATCATCACTGAGTTGAATTCTCTACTTAAATGTTCGTATTAGTACAGAAGATTTACACTCCAGACCTAGCTCCGACTACAAGGAGTTAGCCCTATTGACACAGTTTTCGCCTAGTGTAATTGTGCAAACGCATGCCAATTTACCCTGAACAATAATTTCACGGTGAACATGTATTACCATCAAGTAGGAACTCCAACTACGCATATGCCGTTAAAAGTCAATTTTTTAAAGGGTGATTGGCCCGATTTAAGGATAAATGAAGTTTTCATCTTGATAGATTGGCCTTCAGCCAAAACCCCCATCTTTAAAGTTTTCACGCCGATATTTCAATTCGTTTTGATGCTAGAGCTAAAAACGTGATTTTGTATAGCCCCATGGTGATATTTAATATTGGTCGACCAAAATGGGGCACATTTTCGCTCATAACTTCGAAAGCCAAAGATCCTTTGGCTCTTAGATTACACAGGTTAAATGATAAAAATAGTAGGCTTTCTTCTGATAGCCAAAATGTTGACCACTTCCGGTACCATCTGGGGCTTCTGGGGACGAGGCTATTAGCGATCGGGCCAGGGCCCTTTAAGTTCGAACTGTGGTGAGCAGCATGAGCCCTCGTGGTACGTTACTAGGAGCCATATGTTTCGCGTGTTTACATATAGCAACTTCATTCTTTTTTCAACAGATGAGGGACCATAATTCCACAGACTGCAGAATAAGTCTTAAACCATGTAGATTTGGTTTATAATATCCAATTTATAATCGCCTTTCTCATCGTCTATAAGGCAAAATGTAGTCATGAATCAAGCTGTCACATTCACCAGCATAGAGTTTTTCATGTTTCATTTTCAAGTACCTACGAATGAGCTATCAAACAAACTCAACATATTAATTTTGGTTCCCTATATCAATTTTACTGATCTGCGTAGGATTTTGCGCCTGTGGTGTCATCATTTGCTAGAAAACGTGCCCCAAATTGACCATAATGGTGTTCAGCGGTTGAATTCTGAACTTTCGTCTGTTTCGTACGCTTTGAGGATATGGGGTTAGACGCTTTGGTGAGTGCATATATTCATCCCAGAAACCTTGTACCAGCCTAAGTAAGCTAAAACCGGTTGAGAGCGTAATATATATATACCGGAAAACGTACTTACACAGTCGAGGAACTCGCCTTGTGTCTTTCTTCTGTAGCGGGGTTTTTTTTTTCTTCTTTCTTTCTTCTTTCTTTCTTTTCTTTCTGTCAACATGCTAATATCTCAGACATGAACATTCCAGATTGACAAAATGGTCACAAGGACAAGTACATGCACAGAACTATTGACCTGACCCGATTGGTGTCAACGGTCACTATAGTGTCAAAAACAGGCTCAACACGTTAACCATGCAAAAATCTAGAATTGCTCAAATCTCAAAACTATGCTTTCACTTGGTAGACTGTGATCAACCCTACAAAAAGTCATTATGACTTTGTCTTGACACTGATTTATAGGGTCAGAGTTCAAACTACATCAAATTACTTACACTTACAATCCACTACTTCCTTTTACAGATTACATAGTATGATCAGGTGACTCATGTATATGGTGGACCTTGACATCCCCCACAAAGTTACTTAATGAAATTTTGATTCAGAAGGAAGAGGGTTCATCTGGGGTCACTAAGTTCAATGACCTTTACTGTGGAAAATTTAAACAAGTCAAATAGAAAATCCCCTTTATTTCCCATCCTGTAGTCCTTGAAGAGTGGTCAATAAAAGTCAATAATGACCCCATCACATGACCCATGTTTTAGGGGGCAAGGTCAAAATACATCAAATTACGGTACACTTCAAACCTACTCCTTTTACAGATAACATAGTAGATCACGTGACTCGAGTATGTGGTGCAGCTTGAAATCCCCCACAAAAGTTCTTAATGAAATTTTGATCAAAGGTAATCTGGGGTCACTAAGTTCAAATTACTTTACTGTGTGTAAAATTTAAAACAAGTCATAGAAAAAATCTTTTTTCCCAATCCGTAGTAACTTGATGAGTGTCACTAAAAATCATAATGACCCCATCACATGACCCATGGCGTTTTAGGGGTTTCAAAGGTCAAAATCCATCAACTTACGTACACTTCAAACCCTACTTACTCATTATACAGATTACATAGTATCATCACGTGAATCATTTTGTGGTGGCAAGCCTTGACCAAATCCCCCCACAAAAGTTACTTAGAAATTTTTGATCAAAGGTAATCTCTGGGGTCACTAAGGTCCATTGACCTTTACTGTGTGTAAAATTTACAAAGGTCTCTAGAAAACTTTTTATCCCATCCTGTAGGACTTGATTAGGACTTGATGAGAGGTCAATAAAAGTCATAATGACCCCATCACATGACCATGTTTAGGGTTAAGGTCAAAATACAATCAAATACGTTTACACATTTCAAACCACTACTCTTTCTAACAGATTACATATAATGATCACGTGACTCAGGTATGTTGGTGCAGCTTGACATCCCCCACACAAAAGTTATGTAATTAATTTTTGATCAAAGGTAATTTGGGGCACTAAGGGCAATGACCGTTACTGTGTGTAAAATTTAAAACACAGGGTCTATAGAAAATCTTTTTATCCCATCCTGTAGTACTGATAGAGGTCAAGAAAAGTTCAATTATGACCCCATCACCGGAACCCATGGTTAGGGGTCAGGTTCAAATACATCAAATTACGTTACACTTTTTCACTTCAAATCATTACTACTTCCTTTTAACATATTTATACATAGTATGATCATGTGACTCATGTAGGTGATGCAGCTTGACATCCCCCACAAGTTACTATATGACATTTTGATCAAAGGTCATCTGGGGTCACTAAGGTCAAACCCGGTTACTGGTGTGTAAAATTAAAACAAGGTCAAATAGAAAATTCTCTTGAGCCTCTTTATCCATCCTGTTTACTTGATGATAGTCCCATAAGTCATCAATGACCTGCATCACTTGACCCATGGTTTAGGGGTCAAAGGTCAAATGCTTCAAATTACGTTACACTTCAAATCACTACTTCCTCTACAGATTACATAGTGTGAACACGTGACTCATGTATCTGGTGTAAGATGCCAGCCCCTACAAAAGTTATTTAATGATTTTTTATCAAAGGTCCATTGGGGGTCACAGGAGTCCAAGACCTGATCTTCACTAAAATGCTACTTGTACAAGTTCCGGTCTGAGCAGTGCCGACTGTGTTCAGATCTGCACACAGATCTAGTTTATCTTGTGACGTTGCTTTAAAAGCGGGCGCAAAACCGAACTGTCAATTTTTCAGATGGCGGTAAATCATCTGGCAGGCAACAATTAGGTCACGGTTACGATCGAAAATATAGACCTTAACAACCGTAAATGGGGGGAAAGAAGAGAACCCGTCTTGTGGTCTCCCTTGTTAGTAACTGCTAGTTATAGTTAGGTGAAACTAATAATCTCTACAACACAACACCAGTTTCCCTTACCGCCTTTCTTAAGTAGAACCCATATCATGACTATATCTCAGCGCAGGCCTTTTTCTAAGGTCTGCCTTAACTATAGTGTCATTAAATGTGAGTGGTTTTTCTAATTCAAAAAGTAACATCATCGCTGATTGTGTAACAATCTCCAATGCGATGTCCTAAGTCTGCGGGAAACGCACAGAGGCTCAATAACCACCGTCCAGCCATACCAGGAATGGCCTTTGCCATCGAGAGACCACATCGACAATACGAAGTGCTATATATGTGAAAACAGCACCACAGAAACCAACCTCAATGTCTGATGACAACACCATCGAAGTCTTCACCATTGAGCTCAGCTTTGTCCATATTTACATCCGTCTACAAACCTCCACCAGACTTCAAGCACCCTCAACTCAGGCCGTGAGATCCAAACAAACCTCCCTTCTTTATTGGCGATTTTAAACAGCCATAGTACCCAATGGGGCTACAGTGAAAACTAACAAAGCTGACAAGCTGTCGAAGAATGGATAGACGGTCAACATCTACGTCTCCTTCACGACTCTAATCTGCCACAATCATTTCATAGCGCCCGTTGGAAGAGAGGTTACAACCCTGATCTAGCTATTGTTAGCAAAAACATCTCTAACTTGTGTAGCAAGATTGTCCTGTATCCTGTCCCACTAACTCAACATCGACCAATCGGTATCCAAGTCAATGCTGCTGTAACACCAAACAAAGTGCCTTTTAAGCATCGCTTTAACTATAGGAAAGCAGACTGGCAAGGATTCACTGATGACCTGGATCAGCACGTGAAGAGACGATTGCTCCAAAACCCCATAACTGTGACAAATTTGCCCAACTAGTGAACAAGACTGCCCGGAGATTCATACCCAGAGGCTGTAGGACGGAATATATACCAGCCCTTTCCAAGGAATGTGCTAGAGAATATCAAGAGTATATCACCATGTTTCGGCTGAAACAACTGCTAAAGGTGAGGAAGTTTCGGAGAGGATCTCCCAGGAAAAAAGATCAAAACCTGGCATACTTTAAGTGAATCCACCGATATGACCCATAACAGCAAGAACGCATGGTCTACCATCCGAAAGCCCCGAGGGGATCCAACAGAACCTCCACAGCAGCCAAATGTCACACCCAACCAAGTTGCCCACCAACTGCTTTTAAATGGCAAGTGCGGCAAGAAGCCCAAGAGGATCAAACTAGACCATAAGAGGTTTAGTGGCGACTCTGGTTTCACTCGCCCCTTCAACATGGACGAATTGGAATCCGGTATTGCTAAACTTCGACCAGGAAAAGCAGTAGGCCTTGATAACATCTCAACTGAGCAGCTGAAAAATTTCGGCCCAGTAGCAAAGGAATGGCTTCTTGAGCTCTACAATTGCTGCCTTATTTCCCACAGGTTCCCAAAGATGGAGGAAAGCACATGTTATGGCTCTCCTAAAGCCTGGGAAAGATCCATCTAATCCCAAGAGCTACAGACCAATATCACTCCTCAGCCATACCTACAAGCTCTTTGAACGTCTCCTGTTCAATCGTATCGCACCTGTGATAGACGAACACCTCATACCAGAACAAGCAGGTTTCCGGCCAGGCAAATCAACAACAAGCCAAGTACTCAACCTAACTCAACACATTGAGGATGGTTTTGAAAAGGGTATGGTAACCGGAGTAGTGTTCTTCGACCTATTGGTAGCCTACGACACTGTCAATCACAGATGCCTAATCCATAAGATCCTGGAAATCACCAAGGATATTCGCTTGACTGAGCTTATCAAAGGATTGCTGTCAAACAGGATGTTCTTTGTTCAGCTAGGAGTGAAGAAGAGCCGTTGGCGTAGACTCAAGAATGGACTACCACAAGGGAGCGTGCTTGCACCTCTCCTGTTCAACATCTATACAAATGACCAACCAAGGAGTGCAGGAACCTGTCGTTTTATTTATGCAGACGATCTTGGATTTAGCGCACAAGATGCATACTTCACAGCTGTTGAAGAGAGACTCTCCAAAGCTTTGGATGAACTCACTCCTTATTATGAGGAAAACCACCTACGTGCAAATCCATCCAAGACACAGGTGTGTGCTTTCAATCTACGCAACCGTGAAGCCAAACGTCAGCTTAAAGTTACCTGGTCTGGAACACCCCTGGAGCACTGCGATAACCCTGTCTACTTGAGAGTTACCTTGGACCGCACTCTCTCTTATAAGACCCACATCGAGAAGACGAAGAGTAAAGTATGTTCACGCAATAACATCTTGAACAACCTCACTGGCACAAGATGGGGTGCTCGCCCACATACCCTAAGATCGACGGCACTTGCCCTATGCTACTCATGTGCAGAGTATGCTTGCCCTGTATGGGAAAGATCAACCCATGCCAAGAAGCTTGATCCAGCGTTAAATGCCTCCTGCCGGCTTATCACAGGAAGCCTCCGTCCAACACTAACGAAAAACTTATACATCCTAGCAGGAATTGCTCCACCAGACATCCGTCGTAGCGTAGCGAGCATGCAAGAGCGTAGCTGCCAAGTATCTAATGTAATGCACCCTATGTTTGGACAGATACCTGCTGCCAATCGCCTTAAATCCAGAGAAAGTTTCTTAAACAAAGTCCAACCTCTTGAAACAGTCTCTAAGGAGCTTAAGAGAGTCGCCTTGTGGAAAGAAAGACTTGCCATCAACCAAGTAACATCTATTGGTATTGAACCCGGTGAGCATCTACCACCTGGAGCTGACTCCTCATGGGCTGAATGGTGATGCCTCAACAGATTGAGAACCAGAATTGGCCGATCTAAGGTTTCCTTGCAGAAGTGGGGCTACCTGGAAGCAGATCAGGACACTACGTGTGGTTGTGGAACAGCACCACAGGCAATGGAACATCTCTTGGTCTGCCCATTGCTGGAGCAACAATGCACAAACAAGGACCTTGCGGAATTCAGTGAAGCAGCCAGGTGTTGCACTCATCTCTGGCTGGATCATATTTGAGAACTACAGTGTTTGGACATGATAAGAAGAACCGTAAATTTCAACACGAGTGCCTCGAAGGTTTGTCTGTTCTTATGATATTCTTCTACATTTCTGTAAGATTAATTTCACGTGAATAAAGTACTTTGTACTGCAGTTTTAGGCACTTTTTGTTGACGCGAAGGAATCAATTTCACAACAGATTTTTATGTAAACATGATCACTCTGGTACACGTTCCCGGATGAAAATGAGCATCTTACGAGATGCATTATAGGGCCGGTTGTTCAAAGGGTGAATTCCATATGTCATGACAGTGCGTTACTCGTTCAACTGAGAACTTTTCATCTGGCATTTCTGTTAGTTAAAAAAATCCATATAGCTCGGTAAGTTGACTTTAAAAATATAATAATACAAGTTTTTAGAAGTTTGGGGAAGAAGGTTGAAGATGCTTTTCTATAGTTTAAAGGGTGCTGAATCAGAATTTTGGGTCCAACCTCTGGGAAATGTGGGGAACTTTGTAAAATAAGGGGGTAAAATTAGTACAGGGGTAAATTTGAAATCAAGTCAATTGTGTTTAAATGTACACCAATGAATTTGTGTCATTATAAGGATTAAAAAATGTATACTTTGTATATGTTCGGACCTTTAGTTACACGGCTACAGCCCTGATAAGGTTCAAGGTCATCCTGGGGCAAAAAATATCTACTGCTCAGATTTTGTTGAAACTGGTGTCAAATTATTGCTCTGGTCATACTGAAGCAGAAAATGTATTTTAATTCTTTGGGTGACAGCTGTGTATACAATTTGAGGTCAAGTTTTGGTGACCCCTAAGACTATGTAGACCCCTTGTTACGTTTTTCCCCCTAATTGGCGAAACCAAAATCGGCCCCGCATCACATACTGTCGTATTTCCCATTTTGGAGTTTTTTGCGAAATTTCGCCTATTTACTACTTTCGTTCTCGAGTTCTTTCTTGCCATCCACACAGTTTCAAATGTGAGGATTCCTAATTAATAGGTTATAATACAATTTTTGTTCATTTTCCTCAAAATCATCATCTCCGTATTTCACATACTGTCGTATTTTGTAAAATAAGCAGATGAACATTTGACAACCAATTTCAACAAAATCGGCGGACTGGGTAAGGTTTACCCCAGGATGACCTTGAACCTTAATAGCGCTGTACCTGTTTAACTAAGGGTCAGAACCTAGACAAACTATACCTTTTTTTAATGAGACAAATACATTGGTGCCCATTGAAACACATTTTGACTTGATTTCAAAGTTACCCCTGTACTAATTTTCCCCCCTTATTTTACCAAGTTCCCCACATTTCCCAGAGGTTGGACCCAAAAGGACCTGGCAGGATAAGCAGATAGAAGCGCCCTTAATAGTTGTAACTAGGCTGATGAATTGTCATTTTTGTGATATTACGTGTACATAAGACTAGGTTTTCATAAGGTATTCATGCTTTCCTCTAAAATTGCCATAACAAGCTAAAACATGAAAAAACTCCAAATTGTATAGGGGGTTTGAGTTCTAAGTAGCAAAGCCACAACTATAAATAATTCATACTACTTCAAAATCTCATATGCAACAGGTCTTTCATTGATGATCAGAGTTACTATAACAGAAGTGGTCATTTGGCTATGGTTCAGAGCTCAGGGAAATCTGTTGGCTATTATATACATAATACAATTAAGTGCAAAGTTTTGTTCATGAATAACAATACAAGTGACTTCTGGCATACAGTGTACTTTGTTCTGGTAGAGTATAAAGCAGAAGGGTATTATGCTTTGGAATATATTCACTGTGAGGTAAGGTATGCTAATCTACCAAGAGCTCAATTCACACAAACAAACCTCTCTATTGAAGCCTGTATAGAAGATTCTAGTGACAAGTCACCGACGCTAGTCACCGACGGCAATTCGCGCATGTGCAGTACATTCCTGACTGACCTGACTGACACACAACCGAATGCAGTAATAGTAAATCTGTTGGGGACAATGTACGTGTCATGCAAACCATGCTTGACCGCGCCCACAAACACGGTTCCGCGCATATAATTATGACAGCAATCAATACTCCCATTGCATTTCCCAGTTCAATCATGGTTCCACTGCCGGAAAATAGCCATGCATATTTGCATTGTCACCTTATTAAAAGTAAATGTCACCTTGCAACGATGACACTGTGGGTTCAGGAATGATCTAAGTAATACCGACACAGATATTACATCTCACTAGTCACATTATATCGGGCATAATCTACGATTACTTAGGAGTACTTTTTCGACCCTCAATTTCAGGGATGACTCATGGCGCAACGTTACTAACACAAAAACAACACCAACCTCACCAACGGAAAGTCTTATTTAAATTCTGTTTTCAGCTTCCGATAGCCGAGACCATACCGGATTTTCCCATTATCATTGCGCATATAATTTTGACCACCTGAGGTCTAAAAAGTCTCTCGAACGTCATGAACACACATTGCAGAATTTCAAAAATCTCCCCAAGCTGTATCACAGATATGACGTCAACATTCAGTAATGAGCGGCGCGCTTCATTGTAATTGTATACGAAGAAGTGTTTTCGTGGTTCAGTAACCTTGGATGGGCACATGTTAACAATAGCTGACCATGCATGTTCTGGGTATCATAAATCGTACTACAAATCCAGGGTGTCTATTTGCTCAATACACTGGTGAATGAAAGCTATTGAACTGTGCCATGGGAAATGATAGCTCGTAGTGATTGTTTATGCTCTTCTTTTTTATTTTATGCTCCCTCGATGGAGAAATTGTTTAAAACGACCCCCCCCCCAAGAACGGGAAAGCCACTTACAGGGTAGATAGTTATTATCAATACACATCAGCATAATAAGTCTCTTTCCCGTTCTTGGGGGGGGGACGGGTTGTATAATAAAAAAAAATTGATTTCCCATTGAAGCCTACACTTAAAAATTCCTCTGAAAGTGCCATTTTCTTAAAAATATGAACATTTCGTATTTTTCAAAGTTCGGATCAGAAAAATTCACATTGAAATTTATATGAAAATGGGTACCAGATAACGCAATGTCAAAACCGAGGGCGATGAGGAGATCCAAATGACGATGAGGAGATTCAATTTGTCAATATATTTTCAGGTCATACAAGCAAGAAAACCCGATCTTTTTCTCATTGATTACGAGAATATGAAGTGCTTTATAGTTGAAATATCTTGTCCCTTTGACGCTTTCATTGAGGACTGCTATAAGGCTAAATTCAACAAGTATCAGCCCCTTTGCAATCTGCTTACTATTTGCGGATTTAGCTGCAAAATCATCGTCTTTGTGATCGGATCACTCGGTCATGTCCATTATCGATTTCGTCGGGGATTGAAAATCCTTGGTCTCCCCAACGTCGTTGCTAAAGCTGTTGCCAAGTATTGCTCTGTTAGCGTAATGATTGGCACAGATCTAATATGGAAAATCAGACACAAACTCACCAGAGAAAATTATTTTTTTTTCAGCTTGCTCGACCGTTTAATGGAATATCATGTTGTTCATAATTTAATTATTCAATGTAATGTTGTTTGCCGCTTCGGTGGCTCATGTATGATTATCATTGAATAAAGATTTGAAATATGTATGTAAGTATGTGTGTATGTGTATATGTATGTGTGTGTCACTAAAATATTAAAGGTCCATTGTCCGATCGCTAATAGCCTCGTCCCCAGGGACCACAGATTTTAGTTTGGTATCAGAGGATAGTTACTATTTACAAAGGATGTTTGGTTTGGATGTTATGAGCGAAAGTACGCACCATTTTGGTCGACCAATATTAATTTACACAGTACTCTATGGGGATTACAAAATCACGTTTTTAGCTCTCACTTCAAAACGGGATGAAGTATCGGCGAGAAACTTAACAGATGGGTTTTGGAGTTAAGGTCATTCTATCAAGATGAAAAATTCATAGACTTAAATAGGGCCATCCCCTTTTAATTTTTTTTTTTATGGAGCGGCCCACAGCTTATACTCTTTGAATATAGCGAGTGCGAAAGCTGAGAACCGCGAAATTCTAGTTATTTTTGTGATTGAAAAAATAGGGACGAGACTTAATTGAAACACAAGTTTTCTTCGGATATTAACAATTAGTGTGTAAAAGGTTCGTATCCATTTGCTTGTCACGCAGATGTGATGTGGATTTTATAGCCAAAGCAATATGCGATGTGTGCGTATAAAAACCCAAATTCAGTTAAAAATTCAAGAACAAGCTAAAGTAAGTCCAATACGTAAAAGTTCAATATGCTGACGGCGCGAAGACTTAGATATGAATTTGTGGTATGTAGTTCCGTTGACTGTAATTACTGTCCCAAATAATTACAGATTAAAAAAAAGCCGTATTTTCTGCGTGTTCAACGTCACTTTTTTTCTTACGGTTAATAACTTTTTAAGTGGACCAGTTACTGGGAGTCACTTCCCCTGAAAAATACCGAAGTAACACCACTGACGTTCCTACTTATACGGCTCATGACTGTGTACATTTTTTACATCCTTTATCAAAGTTCTGTTGTCAGTGATAAATATGTAATATAATACCATACCCCGAGACGCACGGTACAGGGATTACTAAAAGCTACTGCACATGTACCATTGACACTTCGGGAGTTGTGTCAAAGTCTCTCCGAGTAGGAAATTATAGAAATGCACCAAAACAGCCAGTTAATGTACTCTGCAAAAAACAAGAAACACATTGCTTTATAGACACTATATAGAGTTTGCGCCAATTAATTATGTCTTGATCACTGCGTAGTGGTACACTGTTGGTTGTCCTCTAGTTCTACTGTTCTTTGCTGCAATTGGACCACTGATCTCTACACAGGATAGCAATCTCCACGCGATTGGAAAATCGAGCGATGAATATACCGGACGTTGCGCAGCGTCCCTTTTGCTCTACCATAACATTTTTTTCCCCCCAACTCGGTTTGCACGGGGTTCTATGGGAGAGTTATACATATATATGCCTTTTTTTAAAGTACTTTTCTGGCCAATATCTGAAAAAATATCAAGCATTTTGCAATTTGTATGGTGTATGTTGCCCGTTTGCTGTAATGAAACTGTTGATTAGAAGTAAACGGATGTATTCTAGGCAAGTTTTGCGATCGATTAGTGATGGGTACACGTCGTAGCCTATACACTGGATACATAATACTGTATACACTTGCATTGCCTGTACTAGATATGTACTCTAAAAAATGCTATAACTCCATGGGAATACCAGTATATGGAGCACTAATACTTTAGTCACTATAATTAGTATTTAATTCATGAGTTTTCGTGGATCATGTAGAAATGGATCTCAAGTAGGGGCCTAAGGGTAGCTTGTGCTTTAGTCACAGACTAGCTTATAATCCCAAGGTCAAGGAACAACATTTCAGTTCATTTCAATTTAAATTCCACTTCCAAGTTCATTTAAACAATTTGGTTTTTGTGCAGTATACGGCCTCATAGACTGCAGTGCTATCTTTACTTCAAACGGCAAAAAAGCAAGATTTTTCCGATGGGGGAGGGGGGAGGGGGGTTCAATCAGGGCGTTGTTGATACCCCGTCTCATTCCAGGTGCTGAAATTGACCCCTAAATTAAAAGGATAACAAGACCAAATTTTCAAGTGAAAATAAACCTCTAACGGGAGTATGACGAACCATTTTTTGTAAAATTAGAACTTAGTCTAGTTTCAGGTTTTGTTGTTTTAAATAAGGGGACCATTTGCAGTAACATTATACCATTGTGGACCTGTTCTCAATACGATGACTAAAATACCTTTAAATAGCCAATATAAAAAAAAATACACACTCGGGGGTTTTTTTAGATGATTGTTGAGGTTACATTTTCATATTTTTTATCATGACCCAGTCACAATCACAACTGAATTTGATACCCCTAGAACTTCATTATTGTGAATGGTATACCCTAGAGGTTGTCCCGACATTTTGCAGCTATAGTCACATCTTGTTTTGGAACGAGAATTGGTCCCCGACCAAATTCAAGACCAGGATTTTATTCCAATTTTTAAAAAGAACGTGCATGCCTGTAAAAAGAGATACGAGTACATTTCCAGAAGGAATCGGGGGAGGGGGGTAAACCACACCCTGTGATGTTCTTTTACACATCCGATTCCTATAAATTGGTACCACAAGATAGCTTGCGTTTTCTCTTTAAATTGGTATCAAAATAGTACCAACATTCCCAATATGAACATAATTAAGGAAAGAGTGAAAATACATGATATAGGTGAGGTGGGTTATTAAAGCGGAAAAAATCTTGAAGGAGGATTAATAATATCAATCTATTGTGAATGCTTAGTAGTCAAAGCACTTAGGCCTTCTCCTGAATTATTGTCTGTGGGCTGAAAACCTGAAATATGTCATTTTAAAGACTTTTTAAATATTTGAATAATATTTTGTTCGAACATCACCACCTATACTAGAAAATCAAAACCAATAATTGAAAAACCTTGACATACGTGCAATTAATCGCCTAATTATGTTCCCTTGTCCATAGGTTTCCCTATTCCTTTGTACGGGCACGATCGGGTTCTTGGGTAGCAAGCAAAAGGGCGCCGTGCAATTTCCGGTGTCCTCACGTTCGAGCGCGATAGCCTATCCAGTGTATAGAGCTCAGTGGAATTGGGACCTAGGGACGAAGTAAATATCTGTCAATCATTGATGAGCCACTGAGTCTCTGTGAATTTGTCGTTCTGCATTTGTCGCTCCAAAGTATAAAATTGCGTATGTTACAGACTGTGATGTTGGGTACTTCTGTGCGGTATTTTTGGGTGGCGATTCACGGGTCCCAACATCTAGTTTTACCGTTGGCTCACAGATCGTAAGCTATAATTAATTTAGATTTCAATGGTACTTTTTGTTTAATACAACCAGAGGACAACCATGACAAGATGCATTCAGGCCATAGTAAAACCAAAATAACGCCTGATGAACGAACCATTTAAGATACACTTTGATGGACACACCACCATTTCGAAAGCCAAAAGACGAACTCTTCAAAACGGTTGGAGATTGAGCAGCTCCTTTCCTCTGGACATCCTCCATAAACAAAGAGTGCCCATCCTTATTATAAAATAATTAAAAACGATCCGACATGAACAAATCTACGATTCTTTTCCCGTATGGGGAAAGTGGAGAATGAAAGTCCAAACAATCCCGGAAAAGGAGACGGCTGCAAACCAGAAAAGTATGTGGCCTACAAAAGAGATGGTACATTGGATTTATTTCAATTGGTGGAGGTTCACGTAATCAGGAACTTGGAAAGTGGGGACCCATAGCTGATACAAGTGAGTGGTAACAGCTAGGACCGGTGTGAAAGCAGAATAGTCCGGCGGGAGCCACAGTTGGGCTCCATAGACGATAAGGGAATAAAGAGTGATGAACTAATGTTGCGTGAAGAGTCACTGAATCGATTGCCCCTATTGTTCACCATTAATCCCGGACTATGCGTACGCCGGACAATCATTACTTCTACACCGGTTTATTATCCCAAAAGTACTAGCCTTGGTAAAAAATTAAAGGTTTGCTTCAATTATAGTTAAAAACGTGTTGGTTGCTGCAAATGCAAAACTGTTGGTTCAGCTCATAAATGAAATATAGGAATAGTTTTGACAATCTTATCAAGTTGGGTATTAACCAAAATGGCCAGACCAACAAAATCAATGCTATTGGAAGCTACCGAATTCTATTGACCTGTTACTTACTTTGTGGATAACGTGAAAACTATAAGCATAACAGATGAATGATATGAGGCAAAAAACCATTCCTCAATTTTTATTCTTTAACCTAGGAAAACAATTGCATCACTCCGAAAATATAAACCCAATAGATATTGTAAAACCTTTTAGAATCCTTGTAATCTGAGAGAGTGTCATGTGCTTTTTAACATGATTGGAGCATTCTAAACTTTTGACCTGGTAAAACCTTGAAAACCAAGCTGGGGCCATAAGGGGGTTGGCAAGTTGCTTCCACAATTTTATGGATTATTCAGGGCCTGCTTGAAGTACTTGTATGTAGCCGCGCGCAAGTGGCTGTTAAGCCTGCTAGAAACAACACGGGGATCCGTCTGTCATTCAGTCACGTGTAAGGGTATTATGAGGCCGGCGACATGTTTTCAGTGTTGTATACTTATGGGACCCATCTTTTTCACATTCTAGCGGGGGACAAATTGAATCTTAATTATTAAAGAACAATATAAAGATGTTGAATCTTAAAGGAATTTTATTCTGGGAAAACAGCCAATTTTTGGAAAAAAAAACATAAAGATTTGATTGACGTTCACGGCACTTGATGGTTTATTAATTTTGTCGTTCGGGGGACCCATTCAGGTTAAAAGACGTACGTATTCCCTACCTTGGAAAAAAAACAACCGATATAGTCATCGTACGTAGGTTTCTGAATCAGTAGGAAAAGGTAATGTTTATGTTTCTGGACATAATACACGGTCTTTGCGAAAAAAAATAATAGCACTTTGGGACAGACGGTCATGTACAGACCTGATTAACATAGTCGGATTTATATCTATCGGTCGCCCCCGAAGAGCCAACTGATACCTGATTACCTGACACTTGACCTGGTAACTGACACGTGACAAAAACTATTCATCTCGTTACCGTTATAACTTACCATTACGGCCAAAGCAGCAAGCATACTGTAACTCTGTTGTCACAGCGTAATCGAATAAAGATGTGAGGATATATACATGTGGTTATGTACACGCGAGGGTAGGACAGAATCTGCCGATTTGGGCATGGGGATTTCCAAACGGTATTTGTGATGAAAAAATGATACATGCATTTTTACTATGGCAGTCTCGGTCCAGTGACATTAAAAAATCATCTCTTAAACTTGTTCAAAAGATATTAGTAATATCATGATAAATTAAGAAAAAAAATATGAAGTCACATCAATCATGCTTTGTTAAATTACCTGGTCATAACTCAAAAAACTCCAGACAGAAACTCCCTGCAAAATTAATATCTATCAAACATAATACCCTTGTGAACCTACGCGCCATGGCTACAGAGCTATGCGCTCTGTAGCCCTGCGCAACTGATACACTCTAATATCAAAACAGCCCTAGTATAATTTTATACACCCCAAAACCATTGCACTCCTGGGTCAATTTTGTCATGTGACTCTCATTATTGGCAACCTAGACCATTGCACGATCCCCAGAATGCATCTCGTATTGTGCCCATTCATCCGGGAAAACTTGTGACCAGGGCCTCAGGTCGGATAAGTCGAATCGATAAGAGCGTAATGGATACCAGAAAACTTTACCTATCTGTTCGTTCGTTCGTGCGTGCAAGTCCCAAAACACAGTGGAAGATCCAGGTTTTAACCAGCGTGATAGTTCATCAGTTTCACCTATCTGTGTGAAGTTGCACTATAGTTGTGTAATCGTCCGGCAGGTGACGAGTAGGGCACGGTTTACGATTCGAAAATATCACGTTTTGTCGTGAATTTCACCACCAGTGCCTCGGTTGTTTTTTGTTCCTAGTATTCTTCACATTTTTGTAAGATTAACCTCACGTGAAAAGAGTATTTGTATTGTAATTTTAGGCACTGTTCGGCGACGCGAACGAACAACAATTTTGTTTTGTAAACATGAACCTGCGTACAAGTTCCGGGATTGAAATGGGCACAAATACGAGATGCATTTCGGGGATCGTGCAAATGGTCTCATAGTGCAAAACATCTGGCGTAATCGCCTATTATCTTGAAGCCGAAAAAGTCACTTCGAACTTGTTGTTGTTTCTGTGTTCTAGTAATAAAAAATACCATGGGCTGTTCCAAAGCATCCCAGGCATCTAATTGAAGATGCGTAAGCAATTAGGAGGTATTTTAAGCATTTTGAGATACGGAACATTTGGAGTTATGAACGTAGGATTGGTCGAGTATTCAATGTCTTTAAAGATAACAGTTAACCCATATAGTATGTATAGCCTTCAAAAATAAGTACCAACATTCCAATTATGATTCAGACAAATTAATTATGCCAAATGACGTGACATTATATTAAGACACGGAATTGGGGCCAAGGCGTGGGAAATTGTTAACAATTTTCCTCATGTCCACAAATTTTGTTTAACGTTTAGATCGTCATTCTAGAAGAAAATTCAAAAAGCAAAAAAGTCAAAATTCGCAGATTCAACCGCAATCCACCCAGTACGCATCTTACAGTTTATACCCAATAGAAGAATGCCGATGGCACCAATTGATGGTTATTTCAGGCAACTGCCAGTTAAAGCCGCCCGGACACATTAAAAAACGATTTCAAAGAGCTGAACTTTGCCGCTCAAAAACGGAAGGTGATGAAAGGTGATACCAAATTGGATAAACGAGATAAAAGGGCTTCAACACGATAGCGTTTGCACGTTGAGAGATCGGAGGAGTGTAGGAACTACATTAATTCTCAAAATGAGATCAGAGAACCGAATCGGAGAGCATTAGTTTCAGCCTGCAGAAGACATTACCAGTTGCATAGGTACAGGAGACAGTTTCCATTTAAAGGTAACTTAGTTTTGGTTATATTGTGTGCTTTTCAGTTTGCTCGAAATTGAATCACATTTGATGTTGGCAAATTGAAAAGTTTATTAATTTTGTATTGTTTGTTTTCTGCCCCTTTCAATTTCACATAACATATAACGAGGGTGTTGTAGAACCTCACATAGAAGAAACATGGTTTCATCAACATAAAAATATCAGACCATACTTATAAAGAAATGAAAAATAAACACAATTTAAATATGATACAATTAATTAAAACACCTAAATGACATCAAGGCCTGATTTATAAAAAAAGCCCGCGTGCGTGTTTCTTTTAATATATGAAAGTCGTTCTGATTTATTCAACATGATACACTGAATGACCAACAGATGAAAACATATGTTATGCGAAAGTATTGGTTTTAAACACCGAAACAACAAACGATCGTTAAAAAGGGGGGCGGTGACAAGGTGAAACATGCAGTTGATGCAAGTATACACAGAGGGGAAGAGCAATAAGTGATTAATTGTCATGTGGTTTGTATATCTGATTAGATTTTATTTATTTTTCTGCAATTCGTTTTGCGTGTCTTCTTTTTGTTTAAGATTTCTTTGGGTGTATTAGCTTTTGGTTCTTATTTACTATGCCGTGGAAGAATGGCATCTGCATGTTGTCCTCTGGTTGTATTAAACAAAAAGTACCATTGAAATCTAAATTAATTATAAGCTTACATCTGTGAGCCAACGGTAAAACTAGATGTTGGGACCCGTGAATCGCCACCCAAAATACCCACAGAAGTACCCAAACATCACAGTCCTATTATAATTATTATACCCCAAACCATTGCCACTCCTGGAGCCTGGAGTGATAAGGTTACATGTCGGCCCCTACTCACTGTATTTGTGCAATGCAACGCGACGAAACGGAACAGGCTCAGTCCACCCCACGGTGGGCCAGATTTATCGATATCGGTCAATAATTAATAACATCGCTACCGTTGAGAGTTTGGCCATAAATTTGGTACTATGGGGGTTTTTGTGTGATGCTAAATCCGAATCTGGACTGTTATTATGCTGTCAGATAACCCGTGTTATGTACAATACAGGGTGATCCCAAAAAACCAACCTCTCGATATCGTCAGTTAGTAATATAATAACTCGTTACCTTTGCGAGTTTGGTAATCAAATTGTGGACTAGGGATTTTGTGATGCTGAATCCTAATCTCGCTGCTATTATGCTGTCAGGTTAACCGTTTTATCTATAAAGGGTGTCCAAAAATAAACCAATTTTAATTTTTCTTTTTTTATATATTAAATTGCATATATGTAAACTTTTTAAAAAACAAAATGCAGATCATTTGCTTTTAAAAACCTGGAAACAGCTTTCAGATCAGATGGTAAATGGTTGAATTGAAGCCGTTTAAAGACAATAACAGAAATGTATCTGATAAGGAAGGAAGATTTAAAAGATTCTTGCTGCTCTTGACAAATGAAGTCCATATAGTCTCAGAATTGAATGGTGAGTGAGTGAGTGAAGTGAGTAGTAAAATTAACGACAACTCAAACACAATGTGTATATCGTGCATTCATTTGTCATTTAACATTAAATATAAAAAACAGTTTTGTTTGTTTGTTTATCATTTCAATTTCAAATTTACAATAACAATTTACAAAAGATACACATCATACAGTGATGACCAGAGCATCACTACACCATGTATTAAAACAACGATAAACCAACATTGCAAAGATACACTTAGAAAGAAAACCATGCCAATCAATAATAACAAGTTCAAAAGATATACTGAGTAAATTTATAACTATACACATCATAGGACCGCTGACAAAAGTCATCAATCATCCATGTACCAAGCAAAAAAACTTCAAACTTCAAAATACAGATAATCGACAACATTCAGTAACATGCAAACATGAGATCCCCTTACAGACCAAATAGATGTCTAAGTACATGTACATTGGATATTAAAGGATCCAATACACTTGGGCATATGCGCAAAACTAAAGATTTTAAAGTTACATCAACAATTATACAGTACAAACCTTAATACATTGCTACATTTACTTACAAAAAAAATAAATAGGTGGTCTTACCTATGACAAATGTAATTGATAAAGTGTTTGTTTGTCATGTAATTTATTTTAAGCTACATGTACTTAAACGAGGAATACCCGAAACATCTTAATAATACAATTACACAGGCGATATCATCACACATTATAATATAATCCTATTTAAATACAAACCCCGTCTGTTCAAATAACAGACGAGTTGCCCCTGTTAGTCGCTTTTACGACATGCAGGGGAAACACATCGGGCCCAATTCTTAACCCCGAACACGCAGGGGGCCGAATGAATGAGGGACTGAAGTTCTGTTCAACTGTTGACCATTCTCTTCCTCCTACATTACCAACCCATTGATCAGTAAAAAGGGAAACAAAACCTGATTTTCCTATCGTGCGAAAAATGGTGCATATTTCCTGATGGGCAAAAATGCTCTCGCGATTGAAACAAAAAAAAATGATTCCCAAAACAAACCTTTTGGAGCACTTGATTTAGACCGCCCTTGTATTAAAATATGATAATAATAAAATGCTACGTGGACAATTGTGAGATAATAAATAATAATACTTCAATAGGAGTATTCAATATGAGTAATAAATAACGCATCATATCAATATTTTAGGATGATTGAGAGTTATAGCTTTCTAGGAGCAGGGACCGTGGGTCTGCAGGAAGCTCAGCTTTCTTTTCTGACATGAACCTTCTCAAGGATTGCAATGTTTGGATCAGGAATGAGCCATTAGCCTCCGCATGAGATCCTTGTTAGACTTCATTCGAGGGACCTTCCTAGTGAAGGAAGAACTCTCGGAAGTTCTTGACCTTCTTGTTAGATGCCTCTTGTGCCTCTTCACTTAGCATGCCAATGGGCAGCTCCATGGACCTGACGACTTGATGCATGCGCATGCCACAGAACCTTGTGAACACATTGTGGCATATATACAATCATAGAGATTTATTTACCCTTTGAAAAAGTGTAAAGCCTTGTGGAAAGCACTGCATAGGCCCTATATGTGTCCACCCACGCCTACGAGCAGATTTTTCATTCATCGGGGCGGTTAGAAACGACCCTCTAGATACCTGGAGGCGGGGTGGCAGACAATTTTGTTGTATCATTCACCTTCCATATAGGGCTGAACACTTTAGTAGTGGTTAGAAGGTGGGCAATTATAGGCAAAAAAAAAGTACTAGTCCATTTTTATAACCGAAGTGCGAAAAAGTGAAAAGTGATCAAATTCGACTCTCTGCCTATATATGCACTTCCAATCCAAGAAAAAAGTACTGAAATAGTTTCAGAGGACATGTTTGGTATGGATAAAAAGTGGCAATTTATAAAATATATAAAAAAGACAAGAGGTTTGCAGAGTCATGTATTAAGGTGTGATTGATGATAACAACAACTTGAAATCTGCCCAATTTTACCACATTTAGGAAATAAAGTACCTGAAAATTTAAGGTTGTGGTTTCGTGCTTCAGTTATACGTGTTTGCTACCCCGGGATTCGTGAGAGTCAAAACAATTTCAGATTTACTAATGTCTTGATGTTTACTGGGTATGAAACATAAAATTGACATTTTGAAGGGGTCGATTTTTGAATGATTGAACACCCCCTTGGCCCCACTGTGCACCCATTGGAATTACACGCTTTATTCGTCATCATTCAATGGCGGAATAAGGCGTAATCCAATGGGTGCACTGAGCCTGTTGTGTTCGTTTCGTTGCCGCAAAAAATACAGAAGCCAAAATTGTCTATAGCAACGGTTAATTAACATTGGGCAGTGAACTTGGGATAAGGCGAGAATTTCGTAGTAAAGACATGTAAACATCACAACAATCTCAAATGCAACTGTGCAAAAAATCTAACTTCGAACACAATTGGGAACGTATTTTATTTACATGTGAAGTGAATCTGATGGTGGATTTGTTATGTTCAAACTAATTAAATATGCATACGACACTTTTTAAAGCCCACCCGACGGGGGAATTTGGAAAACAAAGACGAATGACGAATTCATTATGTAAAGTTGCCACTGACGTAAGAAATGTACGAAGGAGCATAATGGCATTTAACTCTATACCTGTGGAACCTTGGCTAGAAGTAGCCCAGATTCGCACCAGCGGTTGCACTATTTTAGCGCAGTGAAGCTGAACCATTGCTAAAGCTAGGGAGACATATGCAATTCTGGCCGGAACCTGCCCTTGATTTCTAGATATAATGTCTCACCTGTAGGCAGTTTTTTAATGAAGCTGCAACCGATATCGTCTGGTCTGCCCACAAAATTGTGCTTGCTGCATGTCACAAGAGGCCAATCTTTACCGCTAAATTCCATGGTGTGCGAGGCCCAGGAAATTGCCTAGCACGGGTCCAGGTAATGGGTTAAAGTAGAGTGTAAGCTATGGTGGCTATTTTTGGTACCAAGAAGTGTTTAGACAACGCATTCAAATCATTCATAGTTCAAGGCCCGAGTACTTCCAATATGATATCAATGATAATTATTTCGGGCAAAGTGATAATAAGTAGTAAAGAATAATTGATCTTTTATTTTTGCATTTTATGAATAAAAATACATATTATAATAATATTTTTTCTTCAGCAAAGGCAGTTCTAGGCTGGACTGACGCTGATATCGCCTTATTAACCAACTGGGGACCAATTACATACGTGATATCTGCGCCATTATTTTCCTGGATAATGGACGTTAAAGGTCGGTATGGAAATTGCTTGATAAGAGATAATTTACATGATAGAAGAGATGCGTTGAATTTAACAATCAAATTCTGATACTTCTAATTGACGATATAATCGGGAGTGATGTGTTATTTCTCTAAGAGGTGGCTTTAAAACGGCGGTTTATAGCAGGTGAACCGTTTTTTATTGTTTAGAGCAAAAGAAATCGGTTTCAACCGGAACCGGCAACCAAACCGTGGTTGAGCTTTGAAGCCGGTGTAGAAGTAATTATAGTCCGGCGTACTCATAGTCCGGCTGCAACGGTAAAGAATAGAGCACTTAATTCAGTTGACTCTTCACGCAACATTAGTTTCACGCTTTATTCCGTTATCGTCTATGGAGCCCCGGACTGTGGCTCCCGCCGGATCATATATGCTTTCACCATAGTGCAGTTAGTGTCCACTGTAAACAGGCCTAACCTTTTGCCCACCCAACCAAATCATTGTGACATGAATCCATTCATGAGTTTGACCTTATGTAAACGATTCCCACTTCACAGGGCACTATCCAATCACTGATTAATGACATGCTATGAATGAGCGATTACCCACACACTGTGTGCATAAACATTGGTCAGTTGGCCAGTTTTTGCACATGTTGGAAGCCTTGTTAGAGATGTTAGTTTCGGATCTTTTTAAGCACCGTATGTCAATCAAATTACATCACCTTGAGACAGAAGAAGATTACTTGGTTGTCAGCTGTCTTACGAAGAGTAAAAGTCGAAGTTTGTCCATGATCCTCTTGAATCTGCCCAACAATCACTGTTGATATTGCCAAATAGAGTTAGCAGTATAACCCCTATCCAAAATCGCTCTTGTAAATAACCATTTTCGGGATTTTCTGAATGGTTCTACTTCTATCATAATAAAATTCACATATGTTATTGGTGAATATAGTCTCCAATACCGCTTCTACAAGAAATCCTTTGATCACTTTCCTTCCTCGCGACGACGTGAGTTAGCTCATGTCCTATGCGTTAAGCAAGAGTACGCATGACAGTTATGGTCCTGTTGAATGCAATTGGTGTGCACAGTGACTAGGGAAAATGGACAGTAACTGCAAGAATGCACCGGCCCTATTTCTTCGTTGTTACGTTGCTGCATCTGATGGCGTTGCTTGAAACTGAACTTAGTCCTCCACCCAGAATACTCAATACAATCGCATTACCGAAATAAAGTTTAAGGTTGACTCAGAGATTTTTCGATGAGGGTGCACTCAATTTTCAACAACATTGTGTTTGGCTACTACTGCTGTCTCATAAACTAATCATTGTGTGACTACTAAAGGCTCAAATGGGTGGCGAATCCTTGGCATATAAAAATGCGGCAACGTTTTTATAAAATTACACCGGATTTTTTGTTATACCACGGTATCTTATGGCCATGTTATAAGGTGCATAATGTTCCACTACTTACAACGGGAGATCTGATTCATCCCTAAGTTTGCAATTAATAAGCTTTTTAAGGTGAATATCTTTAGTTCTATATGACTATTTTAAATTAATACACAGCAAAAAAAACAATATATATTCGAATCTCTCATTCCAGCCTTAACTCAATTAACCGTATTTTTCAATGAGTTGAAGGCAGAAAAGGATTCGAAATATCGAAACTCCACCGCACGCAAAACAGTGCAGCGAGGTATGAACATCCCCTAACCTGGTTGTATTTGTTTCTGGTTGTTTGAAGATGTCAATTGTTATTTGCATCGACTCTTCTGATGATTGGGGTGGCTATAAGGTTTATGTCCTGTCCCTGTAAAGTAGTTGAAATGGTACGTTTAAAATAAAATCCGAATTATTGATGTATTAGTGTATTTAAATATCTACAAATAATTAAATTATTCCTTTTTTTTTTTTTTTTTAATTTTTTAGGTTTTTTCTTTTTTTAAAGTGGCTGACGTACTACAATCAGAAAACAGTATGTTTACTGGTTTGAAAGCAATTTTTATACATTGTGCGATTAAGATTAAAATAAACTCCCTGAAAGCTCATAATCGTATACTAGGAAAATTAAGAGTACGTATCATTTGATGGAAATGTCCTGGCTTACTAGGTGGCTTGCGATCTACAACTAGTGTGCATTGGACCCTGTTAGCCGCTTATCCAAATACTTAATAATTTGCTGTATGAAATATAAAATAAAGAATTAAAAAAACAATATTAGACCACGAAGTAGCCTAGCATAATCTAGGAACAGAAGTGACGATTTTTTATACTTGCGGGCGATAGGAAATATCGACAAAAAGCAATTATTTATTATGAAACTTTGTAGCAGTGTCAGTTACGCAGGCACGTTTTGACAAGATACGTAATCGTTAACCAATAGTGGTCAACAACCACGGCCTAGGTTAAGCACAATTTACACAAAATCACAAGACGTCCCTTACGGAAACGTAAGAAAATTTGAGTGTGGCAAAATCGAGTGTGTCCTCGACCAAACAAATGTGTCTTTAGGCCCCGAGCACACTGTGTTCAAGAGAACGAAACAGGAGTAAATGCATCTTGGTTGAATGCAAGACGTCATTGCCTTGTGGGAAAGAATTTCAGTACAAAATTGCATTGGCTTCGAAAACTGGCTTTATTGCATATTATATGACTCAAGCATGAAAATATCATAATGAATGCAACTCATGCACACAATCGGGGGGGGGGGTAGGACTTGCTAACCAAATAACAGCAACATGAATTCAAATCGGCATCAACACCTGCGTAATCCGAGTTGCTAGTCTTTATAAAAAAAAACTATAATGGTAGGAGCGCGCTCCTCGTATATGGGACAAAGACTTGACTAAGGGCTATTTGGTCACGAATATTGAAATTCAATACGGCGTTAAATTGGAAATTACACTATTTTGCAGTAGGCCTACGGTTAATCCGCTAACCCTGAGGATTTGAAGTTGAATATTTTTTCTAATATTATCATGATATTACTAATTTTATGACCGAAAGTTTAAAAGTGATTTTGTAATGTCACTGGGACCGAGTCTGCTGTTAGAGAATCACTTAATAATTACATAAATTACCAGTTGGAAATCCCAAATGGTCAAATCGAGCAGTCTGCCCCCCCCCCTGCACCACCAATAGCTACCCAACGCAGATAGCTATTGTTGTGCAACACGTATTGAATTCATCATTAGGCATCGCGCTGAATTTTAAATACGGAAATACGAGTAGCCCCGGAAATCTGTAGTCAGTTGCTTTGACGATCGATCTAAACCATCGGCATTTTCATACTTCTAAGGCTGTTCTGGCAATACACCACTTTGAATTATTTCTTCAGGTAATGAATGCTGGTCATATGGTCAAAGATCGCTGGGCCTGTACTTATGGCCGGACCTCCGCAGTTTCGGCAGTGTGGTTCCCCCTCCACATCAGCGAACAACCTCCACAGCATTTCTGTCTTTCGCAGTTCCTAGATCGCGTAGCATGCTCATTCTTGAGTGCCCATTAATTGTCAGTGACATCAACACATAAATAGTACAGCGTAAGTTTCCAAGCTGATCGGCATTTGAATCAACATTGATGGTCACGTATTGTAATAATATATAATCAATCATTTTGTCATTAGAAAATTGGGACGTTTTCAGTAGGGTTTTGGCGTCAAATACACCAGCTGGCTGACCCCGGTTCATAGCGGGTTGAAGCGTGTTTTCATAGTAGAGAACAAATATACGATTTTTAACCAGGAAATAACCAGACTGTGACTGGCGAGCTTTTAAGCCACCCTGACCTGACCAGTTTATCCGAAACCACCTTGACCTTACCACTATGAATTCACCAACCTTACGGAATAAAGCCATATTGGGTGATGAATTCATAGTGGTCATGACAGGGTGGTCATGTGAACCTGGTTAATGTTTGAAACAACAAGAACACCGATATTGGTTTAGAGCGTTGAATGCAGATGGAGCTTTAAGGCGAAGATTCTTTAAACATTTGGGACAAAAATTTACCAAAGAGATTCCGCTAACGCTGAGTCCAATCAGCGCTATCCTCAGATTTCCACTGCTTCTCATATTAGGCTGAGAAAATAACTTAACTTCTAGGTGAAGCTGGAAAAACTGGCAATAGAATTTTCTTTCACCACATGCATGTCTATAAGGCCCCAGAACACCATAACTAAGCCAGCAAATCAAGGGTGGAAATAGACTAATTTGCTACATCCAAATGGCCGCCAATCTAGATTTTTTAGCAAGTATTTTGCAGGCTGACTTATCTAAAATAATATTGGCACCTATAATACCTAAATGTATATTTTTGAATACATTAGATTGTTTTGTCTTATACAACAAACCAGTTCATTATGACAAAGTTTACTCATTTGCAATAATCCAAAATGGCCGGCCCAATTCTGAGATTTTTACACTGGGTTGTGTTTTGTTGCTTATCTTAAATATTATTTTGCCACCTAAATGCCAAATTTATTACATTTTTTGGTTTGTGTGACTTTAAATTATATTTATTTGTCTTACAGACACCATACATGCTTGGAAGTGTAATATCTATTTGCATAAATCCAAAATGGCTGCATTCTACACTTGAAGCAAGATCAAACTTTTTCATATTGGTTTATACAACATTCTATTATTGCACTTACAGAACAAAAACACTCGAGATTTCTTTTTTTTCACATATCACGATATTAATCAACCCCACCTCCCAACCCACACACACCACACGGCGCGCGCGCCGCGCGCACTCGACCGCATGGGCTTGCTAGATGGCTGTCAACAAACTGCTTTAGGTCAAGGTAGAAGACGAACCATTCTCAGACCATCTGGCATTGAACAAAGATTATCCATAGGGATCTTGCGACTGCAGTGTCATGATTGGGTAGCAAAGGTTAGTGATTCCATGGAACGCTCTGACCCTTAAATGTTTTTTGACCCTCAATAGTGTTGTAAGGAATAAGTTACCATGTTCGTCACACTTCTTTGGTGAATGTGATCTCTGAAAGAGTCCTCCAAAGTTTGCAGGAGGTATGCCAGAAAGAATGGAAGATATTTAACAGGCGTCGCCAAAAGGCACCGCTACAAGTCTCATTGCATCATCCAGAATGACATCATCGTATGTGAATGTACACTGTGACGCAATACTGGTGCGGCATATTCAGCAGTTGAGTATGCAAAGCAACAGTTGATATGTGTAAAGTGTGTCAAGGATGCAACCCCATCCAGCCCCTGCGAGCCTTCTGAGTGATAGGTTGACACGAGACTGAGCTGGAAGCGACTGTCTTGGTGTGTTTAAAGTATGCTGGCGATCAATTAGGGCGACAAGGTGCTTTGGTGTTGGTTAATTTTCTGCTTTTAAAGCGCAGTGGGTTTTTGCAATGTGGAAAATACAGCCAACAGTCTTGGGTTTTGCTGAGTTTCAAGTGCCATCGGTGGAATTGGCTTACAGTGATGGGGTCCTTTGAATCACATCACTTTCTCAAGTACCATATCACTGGGCAGAGTACGCAAAGAACCCCCTTCGGCTATCTGAGACATAATGTTAAAGAGCTGGGTGCCAGGACATAACTTTGTGGGACACCATTCGAATTTGGGCTTTCTATGGCATTCCGCCCATTTTGATGTCCCGATGACGAAAGGATCCGGACGAGCATATAGAACTTGGCAAGCTGAACATCACCTGAGTAGCTTAAGTAGAGACTTCCTGTCCAGACTGTATCATAGCGCAGATAAAGATTATTACGACTGCTCAAAACTTATTGCTCGTCTTGAAGGCTGTTTTGATATCATTGGCAAGTCGTGCTACGATCTGTTGTTGATTTAACCCTTTTAAGCCATTTTGGGATGGGGGTATAGATTTTTTGCCTTGACCATATCATGAGCCTACTGAGCAGCATCTCGCAGCAGCTTATACGTGTGAGATAGCAAGCTAGATGGGTCCCGCGGTAAACTCTTGGGTCTCGCTTGCGTTTCTTGGCTTCAGGATTATACACTGACTTTTGAAATCATCCATCTTGAGGTAATTGTTGATGATCCCATAGCAAGTAGAAGAAAGAATGATCTACCGCACAGCAGGTTCCATATGCTTCCAGAATTCTGTAGGATCCGTCATTGCCGGGATCTTTCCAATTCTTGACAACTTTGATTGCTTCGGTGATATCATAGGTGAATGGTTAAGACACGGGACTCTACGGTGGAGAGGTTTTGTAGAAGTTGTTAATGTCTTCGTTAACAGGACTAGCATTGGGCTTTTTCTGTGGGGAAATGTCTTGCCATTTTCCATGGGTGACGATGGAGTTGCAGAGACAGGGCACTAGCTGCTTAACTGGACAGCTACAACCGGTGAACTTGTGACAGTGTTCAAGGCCTTGCAGCTTGATGGGTAAAGTTTGATTTTGGATCTCTCTCCCCATCGTCGCAGTCCTTCCTTGTCCCAAGCAGGGTTTGTAGGGGGTTCTGCCTCTTGGAATATGTGACGTTGATGTTAGAAGACTGCAGAAGCCAGGTTTTGTCATCTCGGATGACACTTCACTACTGAGTTTGTTTGAACTTTTGGGCCACTTGGCCTTTCTAAGTTTTTCTATCTCTTTTTGTTAAAAGGCCGTAGTGTGACCTTTATGTCACCGCTAACCAGGATAGGAAAGTGGCCTGATCTGGTGAATCTAGGGAGGATTTTTCTGGAGCAGCGGGATCGGATATCTCCGGTGACTGTTGACAGGTCGGGAGAGGTAAGCGCCCAATGAGTGCTTGAGTAGAAGGCAGGTGGACCCTTGCTATAAAACAGCAGTTGGCGGTGTTAGAATAGTAATGCTCCACCAGAACATAACATTTTTATCAATATTTTATGTGCAGTGCCTACTTTTCAGCCACACGGATGTATGCATGTTAAGGCACATGGCTTACACAAGTTACCAGAGATATTCAGGTGAAAAAATTATTAATATGGAATATAAATTTAAAAATCAACTATCTCTATAAGATGTGAAGTATAATACACTTATGAAATGTAAATTTATGTACTGCAAAGCTATCTAGGAGAAGAAATACAGCAAAAATTAATACAAATCTGAAAATTAGCGGCCATTTTGAATTTATGCAAATTAGTTATGCTTCCACCAATCAGGTTACGTATTTCTATATAACGTATAAAGCATAATATACCTTTGTTAATGTAAAAATATCATTTTATGGGCTGCAACAGCAATTTAAGACTAGCAATACAACAAAATTAATGTAAAACCATAGGAATTGACGGCCATTCTGGATTTATGCAAATTAGGCGTACTTCCACCACTTGGATTTTTTTTGGACTTTTAGTATGTCATCTTTGGACCTTATAGAAATGCATTGTTGTGAACAAAAATCTATTGCAATTTTGCCAGGTCATATCATATATTTCCCATCCTAATCCTCAAACTCAAATTTCGATTTTCCCCCCGCTGGCTTACTTCATTTCTTCATGCAAGAAAACGGTTTGGCATCTTAGGAGTGTATAAGTTGTTTCGTCCTCAGAACCAGAATTTGAGCTCCTCAATCACTCCCATTGAGATTAATGCCTTAGTAAATATATAGCCATTTGACAGAAGGTAAATAATCAGTAATAATCAGTCAACCATTATAATCATAAAATAATGTTAAAAATTAGTAAATAAAGATCGTAAATTTAGTCCATATCATTCGATTTTGGGGTTACCTTGCTCCACTTTTTCTTATCACGTAAAAAGGATGCTGGTTACAAATAAGGGAACTAGTTGCTATACTCTCCCTCTCTGAGATAAAATCATAATCTAAGTTTGAAAGTACACTAATAATGCAAAGCTAAGAAATTCTTAGCTGAATATGTAAATCCAATCAATTTGCAAATGGTCTCAAACAAATCCAGTATTCATTTAAAAATGAGTTGGTACTCACTCGAATATTTCAACTCCTATCAGGAGTCTGGTCAACTCTGGTCTGATGAGTGTGGTGTTCTAGATATTATCACTATCCTTGACGGTTGATGATGACGTCATCTTGGTAGTTCGCTTATTGATTATCTGATTCGCAAACCCTTTCGAGTCTGTATGCCCCCTCGTCCTTATTCATGGTGTTACCTCCTCTACTTCTTATCCAAATTGCTTCCTTGAGCTCGGTTGTTTTGTTGGGTGCATGGTCAATGACTTGTGGCCTCGTCCACCCAATTACGTGGTTGTTTAATTGCGACATGTTCTGCAATGGCGGATTTATAAGTGTCTGTTGTAGATTCTTCCTTTGCGATCTGGTGAAGATCTGAGCACCACTTTTTCTGTTTCAGCAGTCTTGTGTTCAATTTAGCCTGGTGGAAAAACGGCGGCCGGTTTCCCTTTGTACGTTTTGGGGCAGCTTTTGCACGGGATTTTATAAACCGCCGTTCCGCCTGGGAGCCAAGTTGGTTTACCCTTGTCTTTTGATGGACAGGACATTCCTGATTGGTTTGTGTGTGGCGTTAGAGATGTGGAGATCCCATGTTTTTAAACACTCTTGAAGCTTTTTCAGCTAGGCCCTCCACATATGGTAGAACGACAAGTCCTTTGCTTTTTTCTTTGTTGATGTTTTTAGAAGTTGGCTTAGGTTTAGGTTGTTTCTTTTCCTCTATGACCTTGTTTATAGACCACTTTGGATAGCCACAATGGCTGAGGGCATGTTCAATGTGTTCTTCTTCCTTCAGGCGATCCTCCTCTTATGTGACTATGGACTCCTTCCTATCTAATAAGATTCTTACAACGCCAAGTTTTTGATGTAATGGATGGTGAGATTGGAATTGTAAGTACTGGGTCGTGTGTGTTGGTTTACGATAGATGCACAGTTTAAGGGAGCCATCAAGGTTCTTGGTGATGAGGGTGTCCAAGAAAGGGATGCTATTATTGGCTTCTTCTTCATAGGTAAATTTTATGTTGCCTGTAGGGTTAATCAATCAGCGAACTACCAAGATGACGTCATCATCAACCGTCACTGGAATCGCTGATAATATCTAGAAACACCACACTCATCAGACCAGAGTGAACAAGACTCCTGATAGGAGTTGAAATATTTCGAGTGAGTACCCAACTCATTTTATAATGAAATACTGGATACTGTTTTGAGAACATTTGCAAATTTTATTGGCTATCATGAACAATCCTGATGAATCTATTTCGAGTGAATATGTAAGGTTTACTCAACAGTGACTCAACTAACACATCTCACTTCATCATTTCCACAGAATAGTTCCACCGATCAATCAAAGTCTTTGGGAAGGTAAGTTATTTATTTATTTATTTTTTGCCATAGATTTTACATTTTTAAATGTGTACATGTGCAAATGGGTGGGTTTTAGCGCAAACGTTTTGTGAAACGGACAATTGCGAATAAGACGCATACAACCATTATTAATAAAATAATTATCTCTAATGAATCAACATCCAGAGCCAGGATTTGGTCATTTTATTACTCTACTAAAATTCACACAGATGTCAAAAATATCACATAGATAGCCATGAGCTGCGGCCGATTATAAACCACTATGCGATACATCCGACAACTTATTTGTGCATAAATAGTTTGTATTTTCATTCTTGACAGAGAATCATCCAACAATTATACCAAGTGTTAAAAATCAGCATTTGCAAGAGATCTATTTCCTAATGTACATTGGTAAGTATCTCAGACTATTCCATAGTCGTTCATAATGTGCGCTACAAACAAATGAACAAATGATTACAATTAGTCAGAGAGAACGCTCATGTGACCGTACAGTTGAGTATATACACAATGTTTTTGCTGAAAATGATAGATTAGGGTGTGTAGAATAAGAATCTGCCGGGTGCCACCTGGGCATCCTTGGGTGTTTTGAGAAATCCAAGATGGCGTCGCCATAAATGATAATTATCTATTCAACCCTATATTATCAAAACTATGGAGTTACTAGATATACTATAGGATCAAATGAACAAGTGTATGGCACTTGTAAGATTAAGTCATACTTATATGCCCTATAACAGCAAATACCTGCGATAAAAAAATAAACACGAAGTACTAAGATTATGTTGTTAGACACAATAAATGTATATCTGGTACTTTTAAAATTGTAACATGCCGTCAATGAATATGGCAGCCAAAAACGTGAATATCTTTAAAAAATGGCATCTTCAAGACCGCTTTAAAATGCTTTAGTGTTTGTTTTCACAAAGAAGAGATATAGATAAGGTGTTGCTATGACCTAACACTAGCAAGTTAGACACAAAATGACTGATTGTGGCTTTAAATCGAAGTATAAGGGTTTAATCATACTTCAAGTCGCTGCTAGCGATCGACGCTCTGGAGCATCCGCAACACCTTAGCTTGTCTACAAGTGATGATATAAATGTGGATTTAAACCAAGAAATCTGCACGTGCTGGTGGCTTAAGGTACCTTAAGATACTAATACTTGCAGATTTCTTAATGTAAATCTGCAAGTACTGGTGGCTCAAGGTACCCTGCGGTACTAATACTTACAGATTTCTTGATGTAAATTTGTATATTAGTGGCTCAAGGTACCCCTAGGTGCTAATACTTACAAGTTTCTCAACGTAAATCTGTAAATAGTTGTGGCTCAAGGTTTCTTGCGGTACTACTTACAGATTTCTTCATGTTAATCTGTAAGCACTAGTGGTCCAAGGTACCTTGCGGTACTAATACTTACAGATTTCTTGATGTACACCTGTAAGTACTAGTGGCTCAAGGTACCTTGCGGTACTAATACTTACAGATTTCTTGACGTAAATCTGTAAGTACTAGTGGCTCAAGGTACCTTGAGGTACTAATACTTACAGATTTCTTGATGTAAATATGTAAGGACTTGGGGATCAAGGTACCTTGAGTTACTTATACTTACAGATTTCCTATCATAATTAAAGATTGAGATTAGAAATGCAAAAAATGAGAAAAAAACCGTTCCTAGATATTAATGTAACACCTGTAATATGTGGCTCAAGGGACCTTGCGGTACTAATACTTACAGATTTCTTGACGTAAATCTGTAAGTACTAGTGCCCCAAGGTACCTTAGTACTACACTACAGATTCTTGATTAAATATGTAATGACTTGGGGATCACGGTACCTTGATTACTTATATTCAGATTTCCTATCATAATTAAAGATTGAATTATAAATGGCCAAATGAGAAAAAAACCGTTCCTAGATATTTTTCTCAGGATTATAAAAACAGCAAATTAAAATTTTGTTTATGTTTGATTAACCAAAATGAATGGAATGTCATTTTGTGAAAATTATCCAAATGTTCACATAGTTTTACCCAGCTGCATAATCCATCCACCACCCACAACTCCATTACCATGACTTTGTTACTCAAGATGTCATAAACATTTCAAACACATTGTAATTGGGGCATTGCCCATAGCAATAGGTTTCATAAAAGTTTTTCAATCAGTGGAATACAGCACATATCAAGTATATGCAACGGGTTTTAATGTAATTATGGCCAAATAACCTGAACAAAGATAATATAAATTCTCCGCGAAATGCCATCAAGAAACATTTAGTAATATAAAAAAAAAAAAAAAAAAATAAAGGCGATTCAGAGATTTGAAATTATATTTTTTTTTGTGCAGTAATTAAAAATATGCATCTAGAACTAAAGATGGTCACCTAAAATGCTTACTTTCATTTCGAAAGTTACAGATGAAATCGGATGTTTCGTTTTCATGCAGTACCTATTTATGCACAGTGTAACAGTTCCATAGGATACCGTGTAATAACGAAATTCCGGATCCGGCTTTTATACACGTTGGTGATTTTCTATATGAAGGACTGCGTTTTAGCTTGGTTATTTCACACAATTGATTAGTATATGGACAAGCATTATGCCTTATGCAAAAACATGATTTGTTTGAAAAATGAGTGGCATCCCGTCAATGGGACATCTCTGAGTCAACCTTTAAAGTGACAGGAGATATTTTTTTAAGGATACGAATTTCTCTCAAATTTCCTGATTGGTTTAGACGCCCTACCGAGAACGTTTCGTAAGGTTTATTGGGACAAACAGGTTGCAAAGGAACCCGCAAAACCTTGTTTTTGAACTTGCCCTATCGTAAGCGTTTCCCCATAGAAACCATCTCTGACTTTCTGTCGTGCCTAAATCATCATCTATTACATAAAGACTGCCGTATTCGGCTTATTCACCTCAGTGTTATCTAATTATATTGGTAAGCATCCAATATGTAAAAAAACGGGTTCGACAAAAATTTGGGGCGCTTCTTTCTGGAAATCCTCCTCATGTCTCTTTAGTTGCCGTACGTGAGCGTAATCTTGAACTGAAATGTGGAATGGCTTTTGTTCGATCGAGCCCCTTAATATGGGCTGTATTCCTGAAAGGAAGACTAACTTGTTAGACTCTGGGGTGAAACAGGGTTAATCCCTACAAGAGTGGACCTTTATTTCTGCCAACATACTCCTACAAAATTTCTCATTGAGGGGCCAAAATGGCCCATCAATGAGGATTTCCTCCCTCGTTACATTTAACTTTCCCATTATTTTAAGGAAAAGTCCACTCATGTGACTAACCCTGGTTTAAACCAGATCTAAAGTTTTCTCCTTTTCAGAATACCAGCTATGGATGAAGGCCTAAAAAAATATGTTTGTTTGCCCTTTTGGCCTGAAAATCGGGAGGGTCGGTCGATCTTTTTTTCTTTTTCTTTTTTTTTAAATACAAGACGCATTGTCTTCAAATTTTATGTTATCTAAACAGGTTTAATGTCTTTCAAAACAACAAAATGAGTTCACCGCAACCAACATTCTGCCATTGCCAAGCCAAGGGCCATTTGGTAGTGCAACCACCAATACCGTTTCCAACTGTAGCACGGAATACTTTGTATCTAGTATGTACTTCTGGTACAAACTGTCAAATGTAGGATCCAAATTGACAGATGCGATGTGGTTAAATACAACGGAAGCACCGTATTTTGCCGTGAAGCGCACAATGTAGCTGTCAGATGCCATCTTTAAATCACACACAAGGTTGCCAGTATTGTACCGTGTATTTCATGGACTATATTAAAAATAATATCTAAAAATGTGTCAAAAATTATATCAAATTTGATGTTTGTTTTGTTCAACCTCATTAAATTAACTCATTTTATGTTTATTTTTTATTTGTCCTACACTTTTGGTGAATGAATACGATGTAGATAAAAAAATAATCAAACATACACGCTGTTATTTTTACACATTCTTACGTACATCAAACTACCTGTATAAAATACTGAATCTCATCCCCTTTCCATCTTTACACATGAATGTCTACATATACGTAGAACTTTGCATTAAAAGAAAAGGGGATGGGATCGAGATTAGTCTTTGCTTAAAAAACACGAGCGGCACAATTTTATGAATGAAATACCTACAGGAAAATATGTTGTGGTTTACATTTGGCGTACATATTAAAATGTGCATCATACTGCCGGAGAACGCTTGGAATTGGTTTGCCCCAAGCTTTGAGGGGTTTGTATTTCAGGATATTGGTTTAAAATTCATTTTGGTGTAGTTTAATTTGTATTTTAATTTTCGTTTTCTTCTAAATCCAAAATTAAAAATTAAAAAAAAAAAAAAAGCGACCCATGATTTCCGATATTTTGGGTCGGTCGGAAAAGGGCAAACAAACTTTTTTTAGGCCTTATAGACATGCTCATTCTCTGTTTTTTTTTATTGCGCACTCACTCAATGTAACTGCTACCAACTCTATTATCAACCCCGGCCCGTAACCAACTCTATAAACTCTGTAATAAACTCTATAAACTTACCGGCCTCGTTCTTCCACTTAAAATAATGTATCGCCTTGGGTTCAATTTGTCGTAAAGAGAGTACTGGTTCCCAAAATCTTACCTTTATCTCAAAATTCTTACACAGCAATTTTCATTTAGTCATCTTTGACCCAATTCGGGATACTTTACAGCTTAAATACAACAAGAAAGGACTGCCATCACCCAGTGAAAACAATTCGAACACCCGCTGAACGCAACGATCATACGCAACGAGACGCAACGTTGGCAGGCGCCCTCGCGAAAGTAGCAAAACGCGGTTTGACGCGCGCGCTTCAACCTAAAAATAACTTCAATACGCAGCGCGTACTACCTGGGTTCAATTAAACGAATTGAACCCGGGCATCAGCCAATGAAATTGCTTACATTTTCACAGCTGTTTTCAGAATATGTAATCAACTGTATAATCAACTTCGTCATCATCTCTGTTTATCTAAGTTAAAGATCAAAATTAGCTTCCTCACTCTTAAATGTCATGTTTTCAGAAGCAGGATTTATGCTCATCTTATTTATCATGACGTGGGCGTACTTTCCTGCGAAGCCACGTGCTCCACCCAGCGCATCAGCCGACACAAAACGAGAAGACTTCATACCTGGCGCTAAAATATTATTCACGTAAGTTGTCTGAAATAGGGGAGCGGAAGATAAGCTAGCTCGTAGGCGAATTAGCAATAAGTGTGCGATACAATGTTACGAAATGAACTTGCGAAAACCACAACAGAAAATCTGAGTTCACTGCCTCGAAAATAAACATGACATTGAATCTAAATAATAACAACAATACCCTTCATTTTTTAAACTTCGTCGCACACATTTTTACACTACCATACGCATTTTATGCATTGCATTGTATATTTCTTGCACCTCTTTTGCATTTTTGCGCTAACATAAGCATGTTAAGCATTCATTGTACCCTTTTGACCCACTCAGCCGCCCATAACCAAGCAAAGGGCTACTTATGTGAGCAAATGAGGAATACACGTTCTAAGTGCTTGAAATGATTAAAAAATACTGATACAAATGATTAAAAAACTAATGTAAAGAATTCTTGAAAGTATGTAATTTCAAAATTCCTACATCTTCGTGAAACCTAGTGTTAGCTTATTTGACATTGCAACGGTGATTTATCTATTTAAACGGACATAATGGCATGAGAAAATTGACATAATGAAAAGGACCCTTACTGAAATCACTTCCACGAGTTTGAAAACAATTTGGATGTTTACATTTTGTAAAAACAGTAAAAACAGGAAGACTTCCATGGGGAGGTGGCAGTTTGTGGCAATTTCTGGAACAAGGATGCTGACATTACTGCCAGCATTTACCAAACTTGAAAAGCATGTTGTCATCAACTCTCAGGCCATTGCTATTGTATATAATGCTAATCCCGGCTAATCCATATTTCACTTGCCAGATCAATATCTTACTACAAGCCTAAAGTACAATGCCTGAATCCCGGTCTGAATGCTTTTGAATTGTGTCGCAAAACATGCTAGATACACTGTAAATTCTGTCAGGGATGTGAACACCCTGCTTTTCTGTTCCAGAAATTGCCACAAACTGCCACCTCCCCCTGGAAGTCTTCCTGTTTTTACTGTTTTTACAGAATGTAAACATCCAAGTTGTTTTCAAACTCGTGGAAGTGATTTCAGTAAGGGTGCTTTTCATTATGTCAATTTTTTTTCATGCCATTATGTCCCTTTAATAGTTCCAAACTGCTGTTGGCGTTTCAGTTTGGCGTTTGCTTGTAAAATATTTACTCACAGCAAATACACACCGTATTTTTATCAGAGATAAAGGACACTATCAGTGATTTGCTAAATCAGAATATTATAAAAATAATCAAAAATCAGATTTGTGTATGTCTGTAACAACATTCGTATTCGCAATACTTCCTTTAAGAAAAATAGACTTAGACTCAAATGAATATGACTTAAAGTGAGCTCATATCCCTAACGTCCCTAGAGGAAAATCTGACGATCACCGCAAAAAAGGGAGCTAGCGTTAAATTTAAATGCAGTTAAGGGGCGTTAGGGATATAAAGGGATACTCAATCGAGATTCAAAGCGAGACTGTATGACAGAACACATTCTAGTGTGTGTCATGCAGGTAAATTGATATGCTCATGTCTGCTGCGTTTCTTTTGTAATGATTCGCACAGTTACGAGATCTATTAGTGTTCTATTTAGTGATCTATTTAGTGTGTAATTGGCCAGTCCTTGAAATAAAGCCAGTAGTCTGCCGTTGGGTTCTTTACGGTATACAGGGGTTTAGCCGCATTTTATTCTCAATAACAAATACAAATCCTGTTCAACCGCTCATTTTGCCGAGGGAACTACTCCTCGTTGTGCTTGAAACCGTTCCCTACTGATTTGCTGCAGAAATCTTGACACTTGAATTCTTTGTGTGTTTTCTGTATTAGGAGTGCCCAGTTTTGGTTACCGGCCTTATGTTACAGTATCAGCAATGGAGTATACAATGCTTGGGGCACTCAGTTAAATACCATCTTTCAAAATACCGTTCAAGTTGGTCAGGTATGCATACACAACACATGTCTTGAGATGTTATTCAGCAAGGCTGATTGGTGACCAGTTCACGAACAAACTTCTTCGTAACAATTACAAATGAAGAGCGCCGCTCATTACTCTCATTACTGAATGGTGACGTCATATTTGTGATACAGCTTGGGGAGATTGCAGAAATTCTGCAATGTGTGTTCATGACGTTCGAGAGACTTCTTAGACCTTAAGTGGTCAAAATTATATGTGCAATGATAATGGGGAAATCCGGGATGGTCTCGGCTATTGGAAGCTGAAAACAGAATTCAAATCAGACTTTCCGTTAGTGAATGTTGGTGTTGTTTTTGTGTTAGTAAAGTTGCGCCATGAGTCAATCCCAGAAATTGGGGGTTGACTTATGGCGCAACTTTACTAACACAAAACAACACCAACATTCACTAACGGAAAGTCGCGCCATGAGTCAATCCCAGAAATTGGGGGTTGAAAAAAGTACTCCTAAATAATTGTATATTATGCGTGATATAATGTGACTAGTGAGATGTACTATTTGTGTCGGTGTCACTTGGTCAATTCTGAACACACTGTCTCATCTATGCAAGGTGACATTAACGTTTACTACGCTGACATTGCAAATAGGCATGGCTATTTTTCGGCAGTGGAACCAAGTTTGAATTGGGAAATGCAATGGGAGTATTGATTGCTGTCATAATTATATGCGCAGATCTGTTTGAACTCTTATGAGTAGCCTGGTATAAGTGCCATTAAACGGTCTTGGGGTTCCTTTTCATAGCATGTTTCTACGCCATGCAGCAAAAAAAACTTTCTACACAGACCCTGAAACGGCAATCTTAGTTGCTCTGGTAACGTCAGACCTTTATATATGATTTTGGCCAAAAAAATAAAGGACATTAATATATCACTCGATATTTATTTTCATGGTAGCTGTTGAATATCAGTCAAATATATTTTATTAGCATTATCACCTTTTCTAACAGGATTGACTGGCATCAATTTTAGTAACCTATATAATAAGTCAATCAGATGCAAACCACTCATATTTAAATTCAGTGAATTCAAAAGTATCTCTTTGTTTTGCAAAATTAAATATTTCACTCAAATCAAAATTTATTCAAGTCTATAGGTGGGTCCGGTAATCCGAGAACTTTGAAGAGCTGCATGATAACGCCGTTGAGGTGAGAGGCCGATATAGCAAAATGTAAGCAAACAGCGGTAGCCGCTATTTCAGGCAGCAAATTGACTGAAAAATTGTCGATCGTAACAAATAAAACTATTTCAATTGGCATTATGACCATAATGTGTCACAAAATACACCAACGTTGAAGGACTATCTGCTATCCGCGTATGTGAACTTTGTCATACCGGTTGTTTTCAATTTTCAGAATTAGTTAAACACTAGTCTACCTTTAAATTAGTAACATTGGCTGGGTATTCTAAAAAAACGGAGTCTAACTTTAGAGTGAGACCTAGGTCTAATAACTATTACATCACACTTTCAGGGTACATTGAAAAAAGCAAATTGTCCATTCATGAAGTACTTATTCTGGTTTACATCTGGGTCTAAAGTTAGACGGTCTTTAAGAATACCAGCCATTTACTTCAAATGTCAAAATTGAATTGGGACTTTTCCTTGAACAAACTCAGCAACAGTCTAAAATTTATATAATTTATATGTAAGTCAATGAAATTCATGCTAGTCAATCTCTAAGAGTCAAACAAACCTGTGTTCCTTAACAAAGCTCAAAAGTAAAACAAGATTTAAATTTACATAATCAAATGTAATGAGTCCCTTTAAATATTCCAAATTTACTAATATGCGTTGACAATACTGCAGTAAATTCCCATAATTATAGATAATGTAACTTCCGACTGGTAAGGACTGATCAATCAGCAGTCAGCAATCAGCTTTTTAAATTTGCCGACATAATATTAGACCTACATCGATTTCCAGACGGGAAGCCATACCTGTAAACGTTAAAATTCAAAATTGTGTATTTGTTATAAAAGAAATTTTTATAAAGAATTGTTGTAAATTACCAACACAACCGTGCAAGAATCACAGAAAAAGTTGGAGGCGGTTCTTAAACATGTGCTATTATTGCTTTTGTTGGAGCCACCCCTGAAATCGTTGCAATCGAGAAGATTTCTTTTAGCAAAAAAAAAAAAAACACACAATCAAAATCAAAAGATATAAATAGCAAATTACCAGTAAGGCTTTGCTTGTAAATAAGTTTCCCAATTTTTCTGCATTCACAGGATGCTGTTGGTTGGATAGGGTTTTATTCAAATATTGCTGGGGTGGTGGCAAGTCTTAGCATGGCCAGGTAAGTGTTTAATCTGGATAATTTGTAAATTGTATAATGAATTAACGATGAGACAAAAAATAAAAAACAAAAAAATAAATAGTATGCACCTTTAGTTTAGAACACTTTCAGTCTGTGTTGATGTTCTGATGTCTTCCAGGTTCGTTGATCACCTCGGTGGCAAGATGAAGATGGCGCTTCTTTTGATAGTTTGCTGTGGGCTTGCATGTGGTATTTGGATCATTCTAAAAAAAAAAAAAAAAAAAAAACTGTAAAATTACTGTCAAAGTTCCGTTAATTGACAGAAATTTCTGTAAATTTACCCTAAAAATGACTGGAAATACTGCTGCCAGAAATTTCCGTAAATTTACGGACATTTTTTTAACAGTGTGGATAATTTGTAAATTGTATAATGAGTTAACGATGAGGCAAGAAATAAAGAAGCAAAGAAAGAAATGAATCGTATGCACCTTTAGTTTAGAACACTTTCAGTCTGTGTTGATGTTCTGATGTCTTCCAGGTTCGTTGATCACCTCGGTGGCAAGATGAAGATGGTACTTCTTTTGATAGTTTGCTGTGGGCTTGCATGTGGTATTTGGATCATTCTAATATGTTTAAAAGTCATTGTTTTCCATATGGGTGAGTATTAACTAACATTAGTATTAACTAATCCATGGCACCAATATTAGAAGGTTTCTTTCTTTGTTATATGTTCACAGATGTTAAAGGTGGTGAGAGATGTTAAAGGTGGTGACCAGAAGTTTGTCAATAGTCCTTTGCAGTGATTCAGTGACGTAACCAGACCTTTGCAAATGAGGGGACAGAAGGGGTGCCGAGGCATTTTCCGAGGGGCGAATTTGCGTCCTTCTCCATAGACACTGTGCAAATGGTCTGTTCATTGGGGAAAAAAAAAAAAAAAAAAAAGGGGGGGGGGAAAGGGTTCTGAGGGGGCGCTCACCCCTGCCCCCCGTTGGTTACACCACTGTTCCTATACATACATGTAGACGGCTCCATCACGTTTAAAAAAAAAGGTCAAAGACAAGCATTTAACTTGTAATATATGATAATTGGAAAAGGATTACTTGGGGTACAACATTTTTAAAAAAGTACTCGTCTATGGTTTCAAAATGCAACAAAGCTAGCAAATTAATTAAATATGCGTCCGTTAAGCGTATTGCTTTCAGGTGCGTACACAAATAGTCAGAAGAAGAAAATTAAGTGAAAGACAAGCCATTGACATGTTTTATATGAAAGATAATTGGATAAGGATTACTTTAAGACTCTAAAAATTGAGGAAAATCGTCTTTGGTTTCGAAATCCACAAAATCTATGGAAATTGGTCAAAAATCCAAAATGGCGGATATGGAATAAATGATCAGGGCCGAACTCTGTGGATTGAACATTTGTTCTGCAATCATAGAAAAGAGTAGGTGGAAGACTCAACCTTCCACTTCGCCCCCCCCCCCCCCATCAATCAATGTTGAGGGAATTGTCAGGAATGCAATGCTGATGACGATACCTCATTCAACATAGGTTGGGGAGACGGGGCAACAGTCTTGTTCCCAGACGACAGGAATTGCTGGGGTGGATCGCTTATGAAGCCATTTGACATACCCTATTGGTTCCCTTCAAAAGGCTGATCATGCACAAAGTTTCCTATTTCAACTTTTGGTATCTGGATCCGGATCTGGATCATTTATTCTCCAACAAAGCATGGTCCTGCATCACGCTGAGTTTGATTTTAGAAGAACGCCCAGTTTTAGAAGCAGGAGGAAACCGGATATTAAACTCGGAGAAAACCTGCGTGAGCTTGGACTGGAAACCAATTACACGTAAAGCCTCTGGCCTCTGGCCGGGATCGAACCTGGGGCCTCAGTGGTGTAAACCGAGAAAAGAACCACTACGCTAACCCGCTACCCCACAAATATTAATTTTCGCGAGTTAAAGATTTGTAGCAATTATACCTCCAATTATTGTACTTAAGTAGGTTTACACTTTTGAAGCTGTTAAGTCTGATCACAGAATTGTCTCTTGCAGGAGCCAGATAAGTTATCGTCAGAGTAAACCCCCTCCCAGAGATCCCATGAAAACAATTGACTGGAGGAAGGTAATGGGGATCCAATGCTTTGTGAGCAGTATACTCTAGCAGTACATAACAGGTTCAACACTCTTGTTGATGAGATGAGCTTGAAGATAAGAACTCCAGCACAGTATATGATGTCCTCACTTCAGCCAACAAAGAAATGGCATTGGAGATGCTACCTAGAAGAAAGAAGAAGACTACTGCCTTTGCCTCAAACGACAAAGTCAGCAAAGCCAGAGAAGAACTGAAGACTGCAGCCAAGAAGCACCATACTAAATCCACCAGAAGCTCCAAGCAGAACCTTGATGCTGCTAAGACTGCACTTGATGATGCTTACACTGTGGTGCTTGAGGAGCATGTTAAGTCCAAGGCTGAAGCACTTGACACCCTACATCTTGAAACAAGCGTGCTGCTGCCCGGGAGGCCCTGAGGGAGCTGACTGATAAGAAAGCTACCCCACATATAAGAATCAAAGGTGAAACAACAGAAGAGCACCTTGACACATGGTTTCAGCAATTTAGTTCTCTACTTGGCAAGCCTCTTCAGAATAACACTAACCTTGATGAACCTTCTTCAATCACAAGATAGCAGACACCCTTCCCATCCAGACTGGACCTTTCACTATAGAGGAGCTTCAGATCTGCCTTTGTTTGCTCGTATCCACAAGTCATTGGTAATGGCTTTGTGGTGGTGTCAGGAGTTTCGGTATGTGGTGATCCGGGGCCGGGGGTATCCATGATACGGACACGCCTAACATGGCCCTATTTGAGGCTGGGGCGAATTGGGAACAGTCAGGGGTTTACACCCTACTCTTATTCGACACTGACTGCGATGTACATGCACAGTTGTAACTCTCTGTACACGGGACCGACGGCTAACGTCCCCTCCGAAGGACGGGAGGCTTTCATGATCCATTTTGCCCAATTCCAAGTGAACCATGGAGGAGAGCGGGGAAGAGCGGTATTCTGATTTAATCAATAGCTGGTATACAGATCAAATCCAGAATTGAGAGTACCCGAATAAATCCCAGTAAGTGCCCCCACCGGGATTCGAACCCGGGAATTTTGATGGTAAATTTGCGCCAGAGGCAAGCACCCTAACCGCTAGGCCACGCTCTCCCACACTGCCTGAGGAAACTGAACAACACTAAGACACCTGGTCCCGACAACATTCCTGCAATAATCTGGAAGAATCCACTATTCCATGATCAACTGTTAGAATTTTGTAATAACACCTACATGGGAAACAAACCAGCTGCCTTCTCAACATCATTCATCATTCCTCTTCCAAAGAGAGGCGACCTCCAACAACCCTAAACCTACAGAGGAATCACACTGTCACCACTGGCCTCTAAGATCTACAACTCCATGCTGCTCAACAGAATAACTCCTCACATAGATCCCATTCTCAGATGAAACCAGAATGGTTTTCGCAAAGGCAGATCAACACTACCCCCAGATACTTGCCCTCAGAAGGATCATCGAAGAGTTGAGAATTTCCAAGAGAAAAGCCTCAATTGTGTTTGTAGATTTTTCCAAGGCTTTTGACAGTGTAAACAGGGATGTAATGCTGCATATTCTCGCCAACTACGGTGTCCCAGATAATACTGTCAAGGCAATTGCCATCATGTATGGTAACCCATATAGCTTTGTGCAGACCATGGATGGGCCCATAAAGGAGTTCCTAACAACTACTGGAATCCTCCAAGGAGATACTCTTGCTCCCTATCTCTTTGTAGTCGTGGTTGATTACATTCTCAGACAGAGCCTTGACATCATGAACGACAAAGGACTCACCATCAAACCCAAGCGTTCTAGACGTCACCAAAGTCAGTATCTCACAGACCTTGACTACGCAGATGATTTAGCTCTAACAGCTGATCTGCTATGTGGTGCACAAGATCTACTAACAGCACTCGAGAATGCTGCAGACAAAGTCGGCCTACATCTAAATGCCCAGAAGACGGAATATATGACCGTCAACGAGGAAGTTTGAACATCAACCTATCTGCACTACAGATGGTAGCCAACTCAAAAAGGTCAAGGACTTCAAGTATCTAGGATCCTATGTTGCCGACAGCAAGAAAGACTTCCTGTCACGAAAAGGACAAGCTTGGAATGCCTGCAATAAACTACACCACTTATGACAATCTGGTATCTCCAATTCAACCAAGCTGAAATTCTTTAGAGCCTGTGTAGAGTGTATCCTGTTAAGAAACAGAACTACAGGATAGACTGGATGGCACCTACACCAAGCTTCTTATGCGAGTTCAAAACTTATCCTTGCGTGAGTACAAGACCAAAGCACAGATATATGGAGATATATCATCTTCTGTTGCCCAACTCCGTGCACGATTTGCTGGTCACTGCCATCGTGCGGTTGATCAAGTAGTCCCAGACGTCACATGTTGGAAATTACCGTGCCAAAAAAGGGGTCGTCGCCCCCTTAACTACATTGATGTGATTGCTCGAGACATCCAGCAGGATCCATCTGACATCCCGAACTTAATGACAAACAGGACATTTGGCGCTACATGGTGAACAGCATCTCGGCTGCGGCCGTTATAATAGCTATAGGTTACCGTGGGCTATTGCGAAACATTTCTTTAACGTAGTTTAACCTGTGTTAACATGTGTTAAAGGCACTATAAGTGATTTGCTCAATCGTAAAATCGAAAAAAATCATCAAAAATCAGATGTTTGCATGTCTGTAACAAGTACGGGTACCCTAACATACCCTGCAAATGATAAGACCAGAAGCAACCTAATAAGCACAAAATATTTTAGTCATTACTGTCCGTACGGGCACTTACAAAGAACACGTAATTGAACGGAGAGTCGTATCTTTGAAGAGTGCAGTTTTCTTCCTTTTCTGGCAAATCTTCAGTTGGAAGAAGTAACTTATAAGAATTATACAGACTTTTCCTTAAATTTTAAGCTATTCCGGCAAATTTCAAATACTTTGACTCTTTCGGGTGAATCACCGATAGTGTCTTTAACTCGATTGGCCCTTTAGACGCCAAACACTGCGACCAAAAAATGTACGTTCACGAACCTCCATCTCGGTATTTGCATATGTCTCATTTTATGCTTACAATGAAAAGTGACATTTACATAAACTATGAAATAGATGTCACATCTATTTCATTTCTTTTATTGATCAATAGTTTTTTATTATTTCTTTTCAGCTAGCTTGTATGTGTCTGTCATAGCATTTGCTACGTTGGTCAACGCTGCGGTCCCGCTATACTTTGAGGTTACTGTTGAAGGCACGTACCCAGTAGCAGAAGGCATTACTGCAATGATTATGACGTGGCTGAATAATTTATATGGGCTTTTGTTCCTCTTAATTATGATGATTCCTTCAATAGGTTAGCATTATCTTTGTTTTGTTTATTCAAATGTGTATTGCAATTATTTTAAGAAGTCCTTAGTAAAAAAAATATTCAGGCTGAACTCAATACACCTTTCGACCTATCATTTTCTCATATTTCGTAAATTCTTCGTGCATATCCCAAACGTCCCTAAACTGCATTTAAATGCACTTTTGAAAAAAAAAAATCACGGATATACTAGAAAATTTGACTTGTATTTAATACTAGCTCGGTACGATGATATTGAACATTATATAACACCTAAGTAGATCCTTGTAATTTGATTGGGGCTTATAAGTCACATGTCATTCAATAAATGTTTCTTGAATGCTTAGGCGTACTTCACATACCGTGCATTTTTGTTCCATTCAGCGTGCATTTCGCCGTGACTATGATGCAATATTATGATCAGCACTGCGCTGCACGAATGTGGAACGAACTTCTTTCAGTTTCTGTTTTCAGTAGGTTCTACTTGGAATTCACGGCCAAGTTTAATGCAGTGAATATAGCAAGTAGTACTAGAAGGTAAATGTAAATCAACATTTAGGCCTAACCCAGGCTAGAGCTAAGCACTGTGTCTTGTCACTTGCTTGGCTAGCCTAGCCCTAGCCTAGCCCTAGACCCTAGGCTAGGGCCTAGGACCCTTAGCGTAGCTAAGCTAGTCTGACCTTAATGACAAGGATCTACTTTAATGTTATATCCCTTACGTCCCTAGAGGAAAATGACTACTAACCTGACAATCACCGCAAAAAAGGAGGTAGCGTTATTTGTCTTGTTAGATCTAGGAGCAATTTCCCCCTAAACACAGGGCAGGGGTCCGCTCCATGATTTTTTGAAAAGTGGCAAATAATGGCATTTAGGGATTTAAGGAATATAAAACAAATAATGAATGTTTTTCATTCGTCCAATGGAAAGAATATTTTCATTCGTTGAAAGATGAAAACTCGGCTAACGCCTCGTTGAATGGAACATTTCATCTTTCATCTCATGGAAATATTCTTACCATTGCACTCATAAAAAAAATTGTATACCATAATCCACCACGAACAAACTTCTTCGTAACAATTACAAATGAAGAGCGCCACTCATTACTCTAATTACTGAATGGTGACGTCATTTTGGGAATAACATCTTGGGAGATTTCGGAAATTCTTCAATGTGTGTTCATGATGTTCGAGAGACTTCTTAGACCTCAGTGTTCAAAATTATATGCGCAATGATAATGGGAAAATCCGGGATGGTCTCGGCTATTGGAAGCTGAAAACAGAATTCAAATCAGACTTTCCGTTGGTGAATGTTGGTGTTGTTTTTGTGTTAGTAAAGTTGCGCCATGAGTCAATCTCAGAAATTGGGGGTTGAAAAAATACTCCTAAATAATCGTATATTATGCACTGTCTCATCTATGCAAGGTGACATGAACATTTACTACGCTGACATTGCAAATATGCATGGCTATTTTCCGGCAGTGGAACCAAGTTTGAATTGGGAAATGCAATGGGAGTATTGATTGCTGTCATAATTATATGCAGGCGGTGGCGACCAAAGCCCTCATTAATTATAGCATTCATCAAAAAGTCAAAAAGAAATTACAGCAATACGGAGGGCAAAGCACAAACCCATTTGGGTGCTTTGATGTGGGTCGTCCATGGGTGTTCCCATGACCTACGTACGACCTCGTCTCGTTCTATTAATAAAACAAAAGCAGAAAATAACCCTTCAAGTGGAGTTGATTCTTCAAATCCAACGGTTTTTGTGTAATAGGAAAATATTCTTGCACAAAATATAAAAAATTCAGAATTTTTCGTCAAGATTCGCTTTTAGTGTTTTAAACCAATGGCGACGTCTTGAAATTTCTTGGCGGCCATCCTCTGATTGTTATGAGCGAAACTGTGTTTTGACTCAGAAGGCGTCAGTGCGGCGCGGCAGCATGGTTTGCATGACACGAACAATGTAAACAACGATTTTTACTGCATTCGGTTGTGTGTATAGACCAGTTAACATCCTATGTCACTTCTTTTGTTGCCTGCGAATCCATTCCTGCGATCGTTATGGCCCATAGTATAAAACTCTAACAGATACAATCGCCCAGGGTGTGAATGTAAAAAGTCAGCCGACATATTTCAAGAGACCAGGCCCTAAACATGTTACAAACATTGCTTGTAACTGGTCTAGACGGCAACGCGGTTCATTTTAACTTCGGTCAGTCAGCCGTGGCTTGATCGAGGCCATAGATCGCCGAGAGTCTTATGGTTATTTGCATTAATAGAATGTACTACACATGCGTGAAGTGCAGTCGGGACTAGCGTCGGTGACTAGAATCGATTTACGCATACATTAAACATTATACAGGCTTCAATACAGTAGGTTTGTTTGTGTCCACTACCTATCTTAATAAGAGACAATTTTCAAAAACACAACTACCATTTTCTCGCAGGTTCCCCCGGTTCTTTCGGTTGGAACTGGTTTATATTCTTCTAAAGAATGAAACACGGTTCACCTGTCATAAACCGGCGGTCAATCAGCGGTTGAGTTGAAGCCCCCCCCCCTTAGCAAAATGCTTTCATATCAGTAATTGCAAACAGTGCAATTAAGAAATAAGGGTGATGCAGTGTCATTTACTGGGCGAATAATGTGGCCGAGGTTGGAAACTAAATAAATGCGAGGCGCAGCCGAGCCCATTATTTCAAAGTTTTTTCCAGCCGAGGAAACATGATGAAGTTATAAATGACACGGCAAACCCTTTATTTTATTCTCTTACCGAAAAAACAGTTGATTTAATAAGGAAATGCATTGCGACCATTATTGCAGAATAATGGGCAGTGGATTGACCAATCAGAATGCTGCTTTCAATAATGGGCAGCAGAGCTAATAGAATAAATAATAAAAAAACACGTACTGGTGTGCAAGCTCTAAGGCAACGCACTGCGCTCTCTAAATCCGTGCCAAAACATGCCAGGTGCAAGTTCATTTAAACTGGGGGTTAGATATTCTGCGCGAAGCATGTACTTGTACTTGTAATAGGAAATTATTTTGTTCATAGATGGATCTGACAAAATAATTCCACGTTTTGTGTGCAAGTACACGCATCGTGTAAACCATCTAAACCTCCTTAGTAATGTTATCCTGCCGAGTTAGCACTTGAATTGTATTCGGTTTGTCTGGAAATTATACAAAGCCCAACCGTCAGAATTTGTTTCAAATTAAATTGATTGTATGTGTATTTTGCTGTGTCTAATTATTGTATTATACTATATTGTAGTAAGAAGTGAAATGGATATTATTTGATATATATAAATAAAGTCATGTGCCACTAAGGAATAACTTCGACATGTAAGCGCCTGTTGAAAAAACGATTATTGAACTGAATTGTTTTTGGGACAGTAATACGATAGTCTAACAACTGAAAGAGACAACTCGTTCTGTATTATCCAGATGAGGTCGGTGTTTGAACCTGGGTTTTCTAAGTTCATTGGGAACCTATTTTCTTCCCTCTTTCACAATTTATCATGCGCAGATCAGATAATACGTCATTTGCATTCGCCATGTTCGCCTTATCACTTACGACCTTAAGATTTCAGGTTTATGCGGGTGCAGATGCATAAGAGACATAATGCCTAAGTTTCCACCCATGAAGCACGCAGTCCGATACCTTCTTGAAGATGTCCTTCGTGTGTCCGATTTACTGCGGGGTGACGCGCCGCGTACAACATATAATTCGGTCTTTACGTGAGGCTTGGGGAATTGTGGTAATACCTTGGCGGTGTTGGACGTTACTACTGTCTTCAAGGTTTTTGAGATAACACCATCAATGTTATAATCAGTACTGACACTGATTGAACATATGCCTTAAAGCAATAATACCACATTTTTTGAAGAGCGCCCCCAATTTTTCAAACATTTTGAGATTTTTACACGGTTGCATTGGTAACTGGCTAGTAAACTATACCTGTGAATGGTTAAGCTCGAAAATGTATATGTGTCGCAAACGAAGGAATTTTGTAATTAGAATAATTAATATCGGAGATCTCCGATAATAATTCAACAGACTGCTGGAACCGGCCTTCCAATATGAAATAACCGGGAAATAGCACCATGTACATGTTTACGCTCATCTATTAGTTGTTTTATTGGTTCAGGCAAGTCAAGTTAGAGTAATTTTCTTGAGGTGGCACTATTTCATCATGGACGAACATAAGCTTAGCATTTCCAGCTCTGCCGTTAAGTACAATCTGGGATCCCAATTCTAATTACAAAATCGCTTGTTTTATGATAAATACCCATTTTTGAGCATTCTCGTTCGCAGGTGTAGTTTTCTAGACAATTACCAACATAACTGTGCAAAAATATCAAATTTTGAAAATTGGGGCGCTCTTCAAAAAATGTGCTATTATTGCTTTAATATGCATGGTTATCGCAATGCTTGTGATCTTCTCTCTTTGGGTTAGCAGAAGTAGGGGTGGACAATATAGACATTGATTTATCTTGTTACCAAGAAATAGCCGATGATATCTTAGGGGTAGCTTCAAAACTCAAACTCTGGTTGTTCTCTGGTTCTTTCTGGTTGGAACTTGATTATATTGATCTAAACAATGATACGCAGTTGAACCCCCACGAAACGCTTGTCAACAGGTGGTAGGGTATTGAAGTCAGCCCTTGCAATCTATTCAGTAAACTATGGGCCCGTGTCCAAATAGTGCACTTCATCTTTGAAGCTCTACCAAATAGATTCGTCTTTGTTTGCTTAATCACAGCCGTTGACTGCAGTATAAAATACCCGGCTAGTAGCAAATATATTAATTGTTCAACATGTTAAATATGATGATATTCGCGTGTTCAATTTTCATTTTTTTCACAACCATTTGCAGAAAAAAGAGTTAAATGTTACTCCAATTCAATGCCAATATTAGTGACTGGATTAGCGAACGCAATCACATTCAAGAAACTGGCAATACTATTGCATATAAAATCAAAATGTGTGACTGTTACCTTAATACACTGTTAAAAATGTTCATTAAAATAACGGCGTTTTGACTGGCAGCTGGGACTCACAACAGTTAAAATCACGTGTTTTTACAGTTATTTGCACGTTTCGAGTCCCTTTTTACAGTTATTTGCACGTTTTGAGTCTCGCCTGACAGTCAAAACGCCGTTATTTTAAGATCATTTTAACAGTGTACATATGAACAATTAGCTACTATTCTAACTGTAGTTTCATGTCCTATACACGCTTCTGAAGCCTTCTTAAATTAAAAAATCAACCTGCATTGTTTATCAACTTTACCGGACGGTACTTCTGATAACAGCGCTTATTCACTTATTGGCAATGCATGAAAAAAAATGATTGCTTCGCGTATTTTTGAATATGTGTCATTCATTTGAATATAAGATTTTAAAAACGTCGGTATTTTAGTTTTAAAACCGTGAATAAAACAAAACTACATTACAATAAAGAAAAGGTCACGCACTCAAACGACAAGTTTCTGATTTAAGTACAAATGCAGATGTAGCTGGGATGATCGTCTTCGCGTAATGTGCATTGTAATTTGGCATTATTTTTTTGGGTATGTTTGTTTTTCTGTTTGCTGTGGGAAAATAATTTTTATCAGGCGTTGATGCATTTTGGTGTTAAACCTTGATGCACACTGTAAATCTGAAGTGTTTAGTTCTAGAACGTCCAGTTGTAACACTTTTTAAACATGTGACATATTGACCTTTGAACATAGATGTGTGTGTAATATTATACACGTGAGAGAAGGCTTGTTAACCGCTATGTGCAGGGGCGGATCCAGGAATTCTCAATAGGGGGGGGGGCGCCCGTCACTATTCGCTTTTAAAATTTTCCGGCTCGCTTCGCTCGCCGGGTAGGCCCAATTTTTTTTCACTCGGTTCGAAATTTTGAAGGGGGGGGGAAGGGCCGACGCCGAAAAATTTTTCAAGCACCAATGGAGCACCAAACATCTCAACAAAGAAGATTACCCCCCTGCTCTTCAGAACTTCAAACCGAATGAAACAAATCGTGTCTACCCGGCGAGCGGAGCGAGCCGCAAAAATTTTACAAATTGTGTCGCCAAGGGCGCCCACAAAAGGTCATTTTCCTAGATATACAGGGCGCCCGGCGCCCTGTGCGGCAAAAGGCACTTTTCTACATCTACAAGGCGCCCGGCGCCCTTTGGTTTGCAAAAAATAGGGGGGGCGCGCCGGGTGCGCCCCCCCCCTAAATCCGCGTATGATGTGTTTATAATATATATGTGCGGCCCTTCGAAATAGCGGTTCAAATGTTCGGAAAAGCGGGATTTATTTCACCTTCGGAACAGCAGACCCTCAGAAAAAAAGACCTTCGGAATCGCGGCCTATGGAGTTTAAGTTCGTGGTTTAAATTCAACTCAACTATTTATACAATTTCCTACCATAAATTTGAACTTGTTTCAAAATCTTTAAAATTAATTTCATCCTTATTTTTATTAGGTGTACTTTGGATGAATTATGCGGCCATATGTGCAATGGCAGTTTGTATACCCATGCTACTACTATACGAAGAGAGATACAATAGGCTGAAACAAGATACGGCAGCAGAGAATGTATGAAAGGTATATATATTCCTGAGATGCTTTGTATGACAAATTCACGCGTTGTACTCAAGCAGTCGCCGTCTAATTTATTCATCCAGCGCTGTGGACATCGGGAACAGTTCATGTTGATTAATTTGCTGGCTTTCTTTGATGTTGCACCCAATTTAATGAGCAAACGGCCTATCATACCATCGGTAAATTTCGACAATGAACCAGGGAAAATTACCAAGGATGATATGGTGCATTTATTGCGTAAGGTTTATGGATGTAACTATCCACTTTACCATCATATTTTACCAGACCAATGAAACGCCTTACGCGTTGAGCCTCTACTGAACCGCTCTCTCTTCAGGACAGGATATTATGTTAAAAAAATTGGATTTCTTCATGTAACGTGTTGGGACCGTAAACGTGGTAAACATAACTGTTACATGTATGACACCGCCGTTTTAGTAGTGTCAAGGAAGGCCTAGCGAAAACAATTCTACTCATTCTAGACAAAAAATCGCTGCTAGCACACTGACACCTACAAAATAAAATTGTTAGATACCTGCATATAATTGAACGACTTTACAAATTACAAACATGCAAAAATATCAATTTTGAAAAATCTTGAGGGCGTATTTTTCAAATGTGCCAGTATCCCTTTAATATATACCTATACAGTGCGCATCAATAAAAACGCAACAAACTTTTCCCAATTTTTGTGGTAATTGTGTAAAATTATACCAAAATTAACTAATGTCATCTTAAAGCCACAAATCTCCTCTTTCCAATGATAGGTAATTTATTCATGTGCGGTCATGGACAACCGATTAATCATTGTTTTTGCACAATGGGACAAAGTCCGCTTGGGACCAAGTTTCAATACAAATCCCATTCACTTGCATGACTGAAGTGAGAAGAGACGGAAAATTGAATAGGATTTGTGTCAGCATTACTTGAAACTTGGTCCCAAGCTCACTTTGTCCCATTGTGCAAAAACAATGATTACTCGGTTATCCATGACCGCACATGAACAAATTACCTATCGTTGGAAAGAGGAGATAAATGGCTTTAAGATGGCATTATTTTGATGTAATTTTACACAATTACCACAAAAATTGGGGAGAAGTTTTGTTGCGTTTTTATTGATACGCCCTGTAGATTAAATCTTTCGCACCTCTATACAAATCCTGGCTTTTAGCTTAAAGGGATCCGAAATATCGAGCGCCGTGCTGGTAGTACTGAAGTTGCCGGTTCGAGTACACATGTTTTTTTCAACGCTTGGGTGCGCTGGCCATCTCCAGGGAAAGATTGTTTAAAAAAAAACATCTATGTTTTACGCGTTTTGCAGGTCTTTTAAAGAGACGCCGGTACATTTTGAAAAGAGTGCGCCCTCAAAATTATTCAAACCCTATATTTTTGGCATGATCGGAATGCTTTTACATGTGGTAACCCTCACTTAGCAATAATGGCACATTTTATGAAGAGCGCCCCAATTTTCAAAATTTGAGATTTTTGCACAGTTGTGTTGTTAATTGTCTAGTAAACTATACCTGGGAACGACAATGCTCAAAAATGCGTATTTGTCATAAAAGAAACGATTGTGTAATTAGAGTGGAGATGCCGACTGTAATTTAACGGCGGAGCTGGAAACACCAATTTTATGTCCGTTCATGATGAAATAGTGCCACCTCACGAAAATGACCTCTAACTGAACTTGTCTGAACCGAAGGAACAACTAATGGAAGAGAGTAGACACGTACATGGCGCATATTGGAAGGATGTTTCCAGCAGCCGTTGAATTATTATCGGAGATCTCGGATATTAACCCTTTGGGAACTGGCCAGTTTTGTATACGTCTGTAACACATGATTCAATAGCTTTAGAGGTGGCCTTCCAAATGTTTGCAGGTGATCTGGAAAGCCATCTAAAACACCAACAAGGCCTATAGGCTTGTTTTGACTCATTTCTATACATTTTCCATGCTAATTCTGAATGTGCCCCGGAAAATGAAGACTTTTTACATTTTTTTAAGCCAAAATTGACATGTGGTAATTTTGATCGGCGACTTTAGTCGCCGTTAGTTCTCAAAGGATTAATTATATAGAGAATTTTGAGATCTACCGTTCACAGATATAGTTTACTAGCCAATTATCAAATTCAATTCAAAAACCTCAACATATTTGGAAATTTTGAGGGCACTCTTCAAAGAAATGTGCTGTTATTGCTTTAATTCCAAATTAACACCTTTTTGTGTGAATGGAATGATTTTGTAAAAAAAACCTCCTGAATAGTTTAAAGAGACACTGGCACATTTGAAAAATAGTGCGCCCTCAAGATTTTTCAAAATCGATATTTTTGCATGGTTGTAAAGCTTTTATATACAAAAGCCCTCACCCGAATGATTAAGACCAAATCAGCTTCCTTATGGGTAAACAGAACGATTTTATAATTTAACGTCGCGGCGACGTTAAATTCAGCAGACGACGAAAATGGCGTTTAACACAAGAACACGCACGCCGTATGCATGTTTCCCACGCTATGCACACTGTTTGATCGGTCTATAAAATTTGTGGTTTTAATATCAGTGAGTAAGAGTCAAAAATATTAGGTAATATACCACATTTGTTGATTAAAGTTATGGAAACTACAAATTGGCCTTACAAATACCTGGATGTCTTTATCTCGTATCAATGGTCCTATCTGTTTTGGGGGCTTTATTTTGAGTGTAAAATATAGCTCTGTTCTTCCAATGGCTATAGGCTATATTTGAGAGCAAATTGAAGAAATTTCATTCCTATTTGATAAACCACACCGAAAAAACACATTAGAGTTTATTCCCCTCCGTGCACGCTATTTGGCCGTCACGTAAATTTGTAGTTAATAGAATCAGTGGTATGAATGATCATGTAATAAATTAATTGAACCCTTTACCGGGACCAGTGCTAGCAACTTCCTGGCTCGACACAAAGGACTTTAGCCGAAACAGATGCGCAATTTCCCCTAGGCGTCGGCAAATTGTGTGGGCAGACCAGCGTGATATCGGGACTTTGATAGCGATTATAGCGAACTTTTTCAATGTATCAAAGAGCTTAAATTGCTAGAGCGACCCTGGGAAGGCGGGTCCGCGCTTCAAACGGCATAAACCATGTAAATCACTCTTCAACGAGTGCTTGCATATCGTTTTGGTTTGCTCGAAACTCTTCCCCGTCATTATAGCCTATTCATAAATTTAAGGTATATGTGGTACCAATCAAATTCTTACGTTACATTAATTACGCATACAAGACCGCAGGTCATGGATATCTCACCAATGACCTCGAATTGTGATGTCATACGTGCAACAATGACTCGCTTTTGTGACGTATCAAAGACTACAGATCAAAATTGAATAAATGTTGGCCCTGAACCTGGCTAAAAATTTTCCATGACTGACCTGCCAGCTAGCGGTGATTCAGGAGGGCAGAGCATGGAGAGCCATGGAAGCATGAAATCAAAGAAATGCATCGACACTCGTAAAATAACAAACATAGTATCGTAAATGACAACCAACGACGTAAAATTATACTAGCTCCAAGCCATGACGCGTACGGCAAATCGAGCGGAGATTATTCGCCGGCCTTACCTGCACATGGTCTGCAATTGTACTTCCCCCGATAACGCAACAGCAATGGAAGAAGAAACAGGACTCTTGCTTGAAAGAAACGGCGATTTGCATTTTGCAGGTATAGCGAGATCACACATGTCACAGCGAGGACGATCTCAGACTCAAACTGAGTGGACCGCCATGAGAACTTAACTTGAACAATGGATACAAGTGCGTGGGCAGTATGCGCCATAGTTTAGTAAAATGAGAGTCCCCATCCCCCATGAAAACCAACGCAAAACACACAAACCGTATCTCCCACCACATGAATATCAACCATGTCAACGGGCGACGGTCCCGTTTTCCGTTGTATAAAATTTATGCAACAGTGACCTGGGGAATTCCCATGGGAGGTTATGACCTCTGACATATAAACCAAAACGTACATGTACAGTCTGGTTCATATACTGAACAGAGAAAAAGCAAGAATAGACCAGCCGAAATGGAGTGTTTTTTTTCAAGTTTATGATTCTTTTTGTTGTTCTTTCAAATCGCAACAAGAAGTGGAAGAACACTAACGTGAGTAAAACCACAGAGGCGCGGGCTCTTGGCTCTATGTCTATGACAGCGTCATTGACATCCATGAGTCATGGCCAGCGTACTTACTAGACTAGCTAGTTAGAGTATACACCAGGACTAGTCTGGTAATCACTAAATCAGAGAAGATGGGACTTCTTTTTAATTTTCAGGTTAATTTTTTTTTTTAAAGTCGAAATTTCGTTGATATTTTAAGATCTCAATCATCAGCTCTCTTTGAACACCAAACCCATTAAGGCCGCATAAAAAATATTTTCGTAGCCCTCCTCCTCACTTTTTGGAATTTTTTAATTAAAAGTTTCATGCAAAGTTGACGGCCGATGTGGCCTAATGCACCACAGTCATACAGTCAATGTTGTGATTTCAGAGAATACTAGGGGTATATTCCCTGTTAAACATTTAAAAAGGGAAAAATAAGTAGTATCACCAGTTTTTCTGATGCGGCTGAAAGTTGTGGAAGGAAATAGACATTTTCGTGAAAAACGGTCATATTTAGTGGTCATTTCGCTAAAAAAATAAGAACGTGGCCCCTACCTCTCACTTTCTCAATACAACAAGGTTGCTAAGAAAGCATACCATATTGCAATTTTGATGGAGCAACAGTGAACTTTTGGGGAGGGTATTCCTGAAAAAGTTGTGTTAATTGAACTAGTTTCAAAAACCAAAATTTACCCTACATGCCACTGGCAATATATCTATTTTCTGTTCATAGACTAAATTTGTCAAGGGTGTTGAATATGAATATTTTTTTGTCTAGACCCTAGTTTTGGCTTGAGGCGGCTTTCTCGAAAATTTATTGAATTTTGACTGTGACAGAAACTAAACGTTGCAATTTTGTCTTCGATCTTCCCACCAAAGGACATCTGTATATGATTTTCTTGATTGATTTTGTAAAACCTACCTGGTTCTAAGGACTATGACATGACATGGTGTCACTGCAGTCAAACATGTCAAATTGGAACCAAAACACCGGTTATGAAACCAGGCATTCATGACCTAGCCTCGCCCTAGCCTAGGCTATTCCACATCCCATGTCAGTCATGCATCTCAAATACTGCTCATACACTGGTCAGCTGGTATCCAGAATACTAAATAATCAGGCCCACACGTAACACTTGGTTTAAGACTGTATGTACAACAGCCTAAATGAATTTTGTGATCCCACGCCATGGCTAAACATGCTAAAGCCTAAGGCTAAGCCTAGACATGTAAGCAGGCTATCACATGATCACGGCCACGCACCCACATGGTCACTTGGCCAAACTTATCTGAACTGCAAAACATTTGCTGTTTCCAGACGATGTACTTCCATTGGTAATGATATAAACTTCAAACAAGATAAAATGAAATTTGACATGGTAAACGGCCCCTTTCATGTGAATTTCTTCTTAAAAAAACTCCCGGGGAAACTCCACAAATCCTGCAAACACCGTTAATCCTTGGTGGTGGCCCCATAACATGACTTACAGTGTAATATGTTAAGATTTGCATTCGGTGTAAATGTATTATAAGCCGCTTCTAATTGGTCAAAAGCTTGTCAACTGTATGACGGTAGGGGAAACCCTGACTTTTAAAGCACTCTAGGACTCGTTCATTTTTAATATAGGGGGGTGGAAATACATTGCATAAATGATTTATTGTACGGGGAATTTCGTACGGGAAACCAAGAACCCACAGATTTTGTTAAGCAAGTTAACAGTAGACATGGGTTAAAAACCTCGCGCCGGACCGCGCCCCACTCGGGAAATTTAGAAACCAAAAAAAACAATACCTCCTATCCAAATCAATAACCTGACAAAGCATTAGGCGAGCGTTTACCTATAATTAATCTTTCTCCCATGTTCCCTTTCCCTCTCTCATTTATTCTCCTTATACCCCTTATGCCCTGCTCTCGCCATATTTTTCCCTTTCTATGAATATATATGTGAATGGAGGGGTCATTGAAAATGTCCTGCCTAAACTAACTGCTACAGCGTGTTACATCTTGCAATAAGTGTCCATTGCAATTGCCGTTAACTGTAAGTTACTCATTATTCCCAAACGGGATGTCAAATTGTAGCGATTGTTTTTTGGTTAACTGAAGTTTAATTTTTACTTTATTGCAAATGAATTGAGATAAATTTGGGCCTTATTGTTCAGAATTTACACATTAAAAGTGTGATAATATTACAAATAGTGTGCACATTTTGGCATACAAAATGTTGTGCGTATTAGATGTACAACTGTGTAGTTTGGTTCAAGTAACTATACTATTTATTGTGTTGTAGAGTACAATTACAATGGGGTTTAATCCAGAAGAGTTCATTGGGCAAATTACTTGGGAAAAGTTTGATGAACTGAGAAAGCCTGAGTTAATGAAACTAGCCAAGCATTTAGAATTTGAAGGAAAACATGTTATGAGAAAGCAGTCATCAAAATAGTTTGATTAAAATATTTGTCCAGGAAGTTGTTTGGAATAGTTCATATTTGGAAAAGATAGAAGAGGTTCTGGAACAGGGTACAAGTGATGCAGTCAAGTTAAAAGAACCTGAAATGCAAGTGCAATTATAAAAAATGGCCATGACGAAACCCGAAAAAGATTATATAGAAGCGCGGAGAAACTGGCGAGCACAGAATTAAATAAAGACGAAAAATACACGGTCTCGAACCCGGTCCTCTCGCTATCTAGGCGTGAGAATTTCCACTGGACCACAGAGGACTGTGTTTATGAGGATACCTGAGAAACGAGCGCTAATGTATTCCAGTCTTTATTTCAGAGTTTCAAGCGGCCGTAATTATATTATTATATAGTATTATATTCTGGCATCAAATTGTAGTGCCAAAGGTATACCATATATATCAGCTAACAATATGACGTTTTAAAAACGTTTTAAGAACGTAAAAGACGTGTTTTAAACCTTTCCAAAAGAGGTGAAGACATAAATAAAACCTCCAGAAAACGTACTGCACGTAAATTTAACCAATGAACGTTTTAAGGACGTCTTACAAACGTACTGGAAACGTGCTTAAAACGTAAGAATGATTTAAAAACGTTTCTAAAACATTATGAGAATATTATATAGAAGCTTGGAGAAACTGGCGAGCACATAATTAAATAAAGACGAAAAATACACGGTCTCATAGGAAGACATAAATAAAACCTGCAGAAAATTTGTGGCGTCACAAATGCTTGCAGGTCATTTGTTAAGCCATCTGAAAAGGATATCAGCAAAGTCTAGGCTTGTTTGGACTAATTAGGTGCATTTTTAATGCTGATTCTGAATATGCACGGGAAAATTAATAATTTTGACCTTTTTGAAACAAAATTTGACAATTTTTTATCGTTCAGCGACTGGAGTCGCTTGCCGTTTTCAAAGGATTAAGCCTTTTGTTTTGGAGGGATTTGTGTCACTTTCAGGTGATAGTTTAGACCCAAAACCCATACGAATCATTATGAGAATGTCCAAAACGTTTGCTTAATTGCCCAATTAAACCCTAATAAAGAAAAACGTAATCAGTACTATATTGGCGGAAATGTATATTGCAAGGAAATATACATCAAGCATTTTACACAAGTTAATTTAACAGACACAAATTATCTCACTTACCTGTATCGGGGATTGAACCTGGGACCCTTCGCGTCGAAGATCAAACACTTACCCACTACACCAGCTAAAACGTTTTTAAACCTAGCCAAAACGGTTTAAAAAACTTATAGACGGAGATGTAATAGACGACTTAAAACCTTGCCAAAACGTTTTATAATAAAAAACGTGTTACAAGTTCTATAGACGAAGACGTCAAGACGAATCCAGAACCTAGCAAAGTTTTATAGAACGTTTGTTTCCAGCTTTATTAGACAAGACGACAACTTCGGCCCAATCCGCACCTTAGCAAAAACTTTTAAAAACGTATTTAACCAGGTCTTATAGACTAAGATGTATTAGATGAATGAGACCCTTGGCAAAACGTTTTAAAAACGTTTTTACAAGGTCTTAATATCAGAGGCGTAGCCAGGGAGGGGGCGGAGGGGGGCGCGCGCCTCCCGTAATTTTAGGCAAAATCTTGCCAAAATCAGCCCTTGTTGGACAAGTTTCAGCCTTCAGCCCCCGGTAATTTTGACGTTTTCCAATCCTGGATCCGCGCCTCTGTATAAGACGAAGACGTAATAGACGAAGCTATATGCTTGCTGATGTGCCAATACGAACTCACATATGTTGACATACAGGACGCCCTCTGTTTTGCGGAAGGCAAAATATTACACAGTCGTCCTATGACACACCATCATTAAATGGACAGAAGGAGATTTTTTTTAGATACGAATTTCTCTAACTTTCACTGGATCGGTTGTAGACACCTACCGAGACGTTTCTAAGATTGATTGGACAAACAGGTGGCACAAGAAAACCGCAAACGCTTGTTTTGAACTTGCCTGCTTCGTTATGTTTCCCCCATAGAAACCAGGCTTTGACTATGGCACGCTCTCCACTGTATCAAATCATGGCGATTTTCATGCGCTGTATAATATCGATTTTACCCTTTAACCCTCCCCGCTATATGTCGAGTTACAGCGCTACCTTCCAGTTTGAACTCTATTTGCCGCCGATTTTCATAAGTCATGTCCAGAATAAATCATGTCAGAATAAATCAGCCGAGTTTTTAAAAACTGGCCTGTTTTTTTTTTCAACAGTGTACAAACTGGACATATTTTTTCCTCAACATGAGCACACTCGACATAATTTTTTTTCTCCACATTAGCCCACACGCGACATGATTTTTTTCCTCCCACATAGTTGAGAACTCGACTGATTTTTTTCTCAACATGAGCAACTTCGACATGATTTTTTTTACACATAAACCACAAAATCAGGTCGAGTTTTCCTCTGTTGAGAAAAATATGTCGAGTTTTCCTCATTTTGAAACTGGACATGATTTTGTCAACCACCTATATAGAGAGCAAAACTCGGATGTATAGAGGTCAAACTGACATCTCGCGCTGTAAACTCGACATATAACGGTGCGCACTCGACATATGGCGATGAAAACTCGATACACAACGCGCGTGAACTCGACATGCTCGGGAAACCTCGCCATGATTTGAATTACTGGAGCGTAAAACCGGACATGATTTATGTCAAAACTCACCATAGTAGAGAGCACAACTCGATGTATATAGGGCAAACTTGACAGATGGCGCTTTAAACTCGACATATAACGCCGCACACTCAACATATGGCGAGGAAAAACTCGATACACAGCGAGGTGAAACTCGACATGCGCGGTAAAACTTCTCCATGATTTTGATACGTGGAGCGTGTTCCCATATTGACTTTCTCCTCCGTGCACGAAGAAACTACTCAATCATCATCTTATTACATACAGACGGCGTATTTGGCTTATTCACTTCATGGTGTGACCTCATACATGGTCAGCATTCCCAATGTGTAAAAAAACGGGGTCGAAAAAAATTGGGTAGCGCTTCTTCTGGAAATCTCCTCATTTCCTCTTTAATTCATATATACTTGCAGAAGCTTTCCTGATCTCAACCGGCTCCCATATGCTTTTGCCGTCAGTTTTGCAGACTTTACTCTCTTATACACCAACAGGGGAGCATAAGAACCATAAACACAATATGAATAACTGCTGTTGGTAGTATTTGATATCAGGATTCATGGTAAAAATCTAAGGAAATCTCTCTCTGAGTGGAAAGTGTAAAAATACGGTGGAGAATTTGTACAAGGGTAAAAATTAAAAGGGTTCAAATCGTTATCGACCATTTTGTCACAGCTTTGCTAAGCTTCATTCAGCTATTGCTAAGCTTCAACAATTATCATTGTCCCTATCTATGAACTTAAAGGTGTTTGTTCTGAATGCGAGTTCATGGTCGTCCTGTCCTGGGGTAAAATTTACAAAATGGCCGATGTTTGTTAAAAACTGTCTCTCATAATGGGTTCAGGGCAATCACAAACAATAACGACATGTTACTTAATCTGTGTCACAAGTTCAATATTTGACTTCACGACCATTTGTCCTGTAACCCTCCCCTAGGCCAAATACAGCCCGGCCACATTTTACATTCTAATTAAATAACAAAATGTCCAAGACAATGGTATCTATGTATAATTACTATGTAAAACTAACGAACATTTTGACAATATTTTTGACAATCCCATGGTTTTGAATTTTACCCCATTGTGGCACCTTGGAGACATTTTGCTTTATAACTATCACAGAACTACAGCCCGCACATAGGGCAAACTAATACTTTTTTTAAATCATGAAACGTGATGAACATGTTGGGTGTACTTTTTAATACATTCGACCCTTTCCTATTTGACCCCTGTGTATGCCTTTCCCCCTATTCCACTGGTTTCCGGTTGGTAGATTTTTTTTAGATTTTTTAGTACGTATTCCGAATGTCAAATATACAAAAATTCTTTCAAACCCTGTTTGTTGCCAATTATATATTTTTGATGTTGTGTGGCTTATTTTCATAAATCAACCGTCTAACGTCCAAAGCGTTTTTTGCTCCTGACCAGATCCAATTCGGCTTTGTTGTAGCTTAATCAGTCAGGATAGTGGGCCATGTAATGGCATGACGTCAACTTTAATTTTGTCGACGACTCAAATTAATTTGCCTCTTCCATTTTTTAAACACATTTTATGACCATTCATTAAAGGTGCCGTGTTCCGATCGTCTTTGGACCCCCCCCCCCCACCGATTTACCCGGAAGTAGCTTCGATTTTGATATCATAGAAGGCCGTAATTTTTCTCATTGTCGTCCTGAATTTGAGCCCTCAAATCCATTGCATTCCCGAGAATATAAACAAAAAACCGCGGTTTCGTGGTTAACCATACTAGTTTACACAGTATTCAATAGGGCTTGCAACATGAATTAATGCGTCTACCATCAAACCGTAAGCTTGTTTCCAATGGTACTTGATTGGGCATACGTACAAGTGCCAGGCTCTCACATTAAGTCGAGAACACGATACACTAAATCGGAACAACCCCTTTAAGATATAATTTCAGTTGAATTTGTTGATACGCTGTCCTGAATGCGGAATGCTTTTTCTGTTCAAACGTTTCGATTTGGTGTTTTGCTACACAAGATTTTTAAAGCAATGTTGCTTTTGGCGGAAAAAAGTTCGTTATTTTGTACGCAAGGAAAGTTGGTGACAATTTTTTGACGATCCCTAACGGTTCATATGATGCAAAAATCTCAACTCTTTTTAGGAAAGTCTTTGGGACTAGGGTGTGGATGTCCCATTACATTGCCTATCCCAAAGTCTTTTAACCACTTTTGATACCCATCATCGGATACATTTATCGGTTATTTGGTGAGACGTTTTAATAGAATGCGGTAATACGTTTTTTCTGTTCTGGAACCTCTGATCACATTCAAAGTATTGTTTGCTACACAAGATTCTAAACTGCATATTGTTTTTTTGGCGAAATAGGCTAAATCTTTTTCTAAGCTCTGGTCCATATTCTCAAGTTTCTGCCATAATGTTCGATTAAAATGCTCATACCGACTGACATCTGCAGAAGTTATACTTTCTTATTTTCATTTTAACCGACTCTGAAGCTCTGATGATCCGCTTGATCGTGCATTTTGTTTAATGTATATTATGTCATCGAAAGTCCAGCACATCATTTTGCGTAGTATTAACAAGGATTCGTCGAAATACTCTAACCCAGCACGAGGTCAATCACGGAAAGTCCTATCAATTGCATCTTCACTTTCTTCTTGTTTCTAAAATTTTGAAGCCATTCCCCAATCCAGAATTTGATTATATAGATATAGCGAGTGTTCCTTTTGGAAGAAGCAAGCCACTTTTTATTTTAAGACTCTATTGTTTTTTCCACTGGTCTTGTTTGCAAATCCAAAGGAACGCACATGCAGATTCAAATTGCTTACTGGGTCCCGCAATTAGAAATTTATTTGGTGGTTATTTTTCATCAAGTATCTAGTAGAGACCTGGTATATTGTATAGGAACCGTAGACATATCCATAGTGCTTTGTAATGTTTGTACTCCTTTACGGACGGACACCGTGGCAGCAAACGCGTGGGCAATTGATGTCATTACCTGATTGTGGGCCTGGCTCTCGGATCCCTTTTATGAAACACAACTGAAAAGATTCGATATAACCAAAGTTGGATTATTTTGTAAGGTTGTACTCCCTGTCTCGTGTGTTTTAATAAATACCAGCTGGTTGGTATGGTTGACATGGTCTTTGATGCCGAAGTGGGTGTGGTCAAATTAGCGGGAACTTTGATCGAAAACGTGGATTAAACGGCGAGGTCGTTGAAGTCAATTTTGTAGTTGAACGAAAAACGTGGGTAAATCGACGGTCTTGAAGAAAGATACATGGAATACTTAGGGTGAAAATCATGTAGATATAATTATTAATGTGTCAACTTCAATTATTTAGAACAACTGGACTAATATATATTGAACATCGGATACCAACACACACAACTCAAACCCCCGTGACCGCCACAAATTACCAGCAAATCATATAGTCAGTAAAAAAAAAAAGATAGAAACAACATACCCGACAAACAACATTTTCGAGCACTTATAGCTGGTGAAAACGATTCCCATACCACCCTATTCATTGTAATCTTGGGATTATCTATTAAATAACTGCAATAAATCGTATTCAGTATGTCGGGAAAACAACTTACCACACTCTATACGAGATTCACCAAAACCAAGTTCGATATTAAAAAGAACAAGAAGCGTCTCCCAATTATCGACCACTTCAACAGTAATGGCACGAAAATTTCAACGGTACACTTATGCGGGCATTGAAACTATCCGCACTCAATACGAACGCATATCCGTAAGCGCGAATCATATTGGCATTGCAAAAATTACGCACGCTTAAGCCACTCGGCATAACCGCCGATCCTTGAATCTTGTCCAGCACCCCTCCCGGGCTAGAGACTCCACCTTCTATTTCTCAGCACTGCGCCACCACCCACATCCCTGTTTACTCTATTGAATCCCCTGCCTTTCACATTAAATTCTGTCTTCTATTCATGGCGTTGCTAAACGAAGCCTTTCCATGACTACAAACTCAGTTACTCCACTGTTTGCCGGTTACGTTTCACTTGTGGTGCTTCTGCTTCTCGGGTATGTTGTTTTCGACTTTACTGACTTTCCATGAATATATATACCATATACACCTCTTTCCCACACACATACGCACAGATACATACACTATATACACACACAATCCCACATGCATACACACAAGCACAGCCACACCATACACAAACAGTATACAACCACACAAACACGCGCACACACACACACCACCCACACCACACAAATTACTTCGATCCGTGCTGTAATATTTTATTTTGTCTCAATTGCTTCTATATTATCCAGATAGTTCCTTCATATTTTCCCAGAGTATTTATATAAAAACTACTAGAACGGCACAGACACTCCTCCTCCTGTGCCTGTGTATTATATTTGTGTCATAATATACTTAGCTCTGGTTGCCCATGTATTCCCCCTGTATTCCATGTACTGGTATTACCGCAATACATGTTAGTTGGCACGGAAATATGTTTCTTTATATCAGTGTATACAGGCGGTCCCAAAAATGGTAACACTAGAGACAAAGGCATTTTATACAGAAAAGTACTCATGGGTCATTTGGTTTTTGTTCATTTTCAACCACTAAAATAAGCTTTAAATTTTGCCATGTATTTCGTTCCAATCCGATACTTAGAACCAAAGATATGCTTCATCATTATGAAGGACAAAATCAACCTGGTCCCTCCCCTGATTGGGTCAAAGTAGCCCCCAGATTGATATTTCCAATTAATATTCATGAACACTGCACAACAGCGTGAACCATTAAAAATCAGAACTCATTTTGCCCTAAAACGAATCCTTTCAAAATACGACTTGATTGCTTTTCACAAACCCAAATCTAAATCAAACGCGATGTCATACATCCCCTAATCGCTCCCGCCTACAGAGGGGCATGTATATCAACACCAGCCAAGTACATAAATGTGCTCAGAAAAAATTTATGTGGGCATTTTTTGTTACAAGCTGGAACTACCATGTCAGATCAACTGCCCATATGGTATAGTGTCTCATAAGAGTTTTGCCAAAAATACAAATTTATTTTTTTTGGCCTTTTTGGGCCAAAAGAGATGATTTTTGGCCAAAATAATGATTTTTGAGATTTTGATGTATTTGATATCTTCCAAACAAGCTTACATCAAAAATTACCACTTTTAAAATTTGGACTATATTTTCGTCCCTTAATTAACAATGAAGATAATTAAAATAAAGAAAATAAAAGCATTCCAGAGCATTTAAGGTTCATTTTTTTCTCAAAATATTTTTATTATTTGAAACTTATGATGCACATAACATGTGTAAAAGTAAGCACAAAAGCATCAAAAACACCTTAACACAGTTCTGTTTGGACTTAATGTGTAAATGCTTTTAACTTTTAAGTAGAAATTTACAGTAGTGAAACTTTAAAGGGGCACTATAAAGATGTTGTCAAATATTGCTATCAATCATCGGATGAACATGCACATAGTGATTTTGTCCGAAAATTTGATTTTCGATTTCAACAGGTATTTGGAACTAGAAGACCGTAGATAGATGAACTCAGTTTTAATAAACTTAATTAAAAAACCAATATTGGGCTATATCTTATCAATTACCTAATAATGTGTAACAACCAGAAGACACATAAAAACATTCTAGCGCATTTAAGGTCAGTTTTTTCTCAAAATATTTTTATTTCTACTAATGATGTACATAACCCAGTTAAAAGTAAAGCACAAACGATACAAAACACATTACACAGTTCTGTTTGACCAAGTGTGAATGCGTTTACCTAGTAAGAAATTACCTTAGTGATTCACTTCAAGGGGCAATCTAAGATATGTTACCATGATTGCTATATCATCGGCTGAACATTCACATAGTGATTGGTTCCGAATTGGATTTTCCTGATTTTCACTGTATTTGTTTATGGGCTATATTAAGTCATCATTAACAAACATTAATGTCGTAAACAACAAAGAAAATAAAAACATTCCAGAGCAATTAAGGTCATTTTTCTCAACATAATGTATATGTTAACTAATGATTTAAGAAACATGTTAAGTAAGTACAGAAAATCATTAAAAACAGTTAAAACCAGGTTTGACTGAAAACTAAAATACAATGCCCTCACGTTTTATGAGAAATAACGCTGTGTTCCCTTTAAGGGGGCAGTCTAGGTTGTTCAAATAATTGTGTAGTCAACAGGAATAATTTCAAAATTGTGATTTGGGACTGAAATTTGATTTGCTATTTCCCTGAATGTACTTGGTACTTGATAACTTCCACATAGCTTTAGTTAAAATCAGTTTTGAACAATTTGAACGACACACTTGTGTCATAATTAATAAATCAATGTAGAAAATAACAAGAAAATTTAAAGTATTATGGTCTTTTTAAGACGTCTGCACATTTTACTACAATTATATGTAACAAAAACAAGAACATAAACAATTCCGACATTTAAGGTCATTTTCTCACCATAACGTATTTGACCGAATTGATTTGGAAACATGTTTAAGTAAGTACCAAAATCATTAAAACATTTAAAACATTTTTGACTGACTAAATACGATGCTCCTCGGACTTTTTAATTAGAACTAACGCAGTGTTACCTTTAAGGGGGCATCTAGGGTATTTAAAATAATTGTTTATCAACAGGAATACTTCAAAATTGTAGTTGGACTGAAATTTGATTTGCTAATTTCCCTGTAATTGTACTTGATAACTTCAACCTAGCTTGTTAAAATCAATTTGAAACAATTGGAACGACACCCTTGGGTCAGAATTAATAAATCAATTAAAAAAACAAGAAATTTAAAGTATATGGTCTTTTAAGACATTCTGCTGCCCCCAAATACGTTAATTTGAATAAATCAGCTGACTTTGACAGGGAACATCAGACCTTAAAAGATGTAAACATATTAATATTATTACCCTTTTAGCTTTTAATATAATTAAAAAGCGCTTAACAGCCTTTAATAGATACAGATTACTTAATGATCAAGAGTTCAGTAAAGTATTACTTGTTTAAAAGCTTGGCCAAAGAATTAATATTATTATTTGTATTTTATGATGCTTTACATGATAACTTAGCTTTGTTCACACACATATAGCAAAATAGTGAAAGTAAGTCTTTAGTTTATCCATTTTTATATGCATTGTCATAAAACTATTGTTACTGTAAAACTATCCTCATCTTTCATTCTCATGACGGATCGTCAAAGAGCTGGTGGGGAGCCCACGTAAGAGACATTCGCCTCTCAGGACTTGGACAAGGAAGCTGGCCAAGCATCATATCAACACGTTGGAGCTGTTGGCAGTTCATCTGGCAGCATGAACAGACTCTCCATCTAGTCAAGGGAAGGCACGTCCTAGTCTGGCGACAACATGTCGTCGTCTCCCACATAAACAACCAGGGAGGAACCAGGAGTCGGCACCCTTTGCCTACAGACAGTCCAAGTCCTAGTGGTGTCTCCGTCGTCGGATCACCCTGACAGCCGTTCATCTTCCCTTGGAGAACAATACCCCTGGCAGATGCCCTATCGATGAAGACATCCGGGAAGTCGGGCCATCTTGAGTCCGGAGGTGGTCGGTGGGACATTTTGACCCATTAACCGCCAAGATATTCAGAATAGTTTTCAACAGCTGGAACACCCCCACGTGGACCTGTTCACAAACCGCCTCAACGCCCAGCGTCCCACTACTGCTAGCTTGCTCGTGGGCCATGGACCCAGCGGGTCCTTTCCCGTACTCCATGACAATGGAGTGGGACGGAGGTCGCAGTATACGCCTTCCCTTCGATCGCAAACCAGTTCCGGAGTTCTTCTCAATTCACCAGGACAAGCAACTGCCGCAAGATTCTGGTTGCCCAAATTGGCCTCGGCAGCGTGGTTTCCAAGACTCCTGCCGCTGCTGTACGCCAACCCGGTGACTCTTCCAATGAGGAAGGACCTGATCAAGACTCAGGGGGGGGGGGGTCTCCTTCCGATGGAGACTCCGAAGGCGATCAACCCTGACTGCATGGTTAATTTCATCCATTCCTACAGAGGCATCAGGCGCCTTTCGCTCAAGCCTGGCCGTCTGGCGGGAGAGGCGAGGAGACCGTGCAACAAGGTAGACCTATAATTCTAGACTGGCAAGTAACCGGATGGTGCGGATCACCAAGTGGACCCTCTGGGAGCAACTCTAAAGGAGCTGGGGGAATTCTTGACGCAGGGGTGTTTGAAGATGGAGCCAACTCCACGCACCGTCAGAGTTGCCCGCACGGCAGTATGAGCATTCATCTGGGTTGGCGGAGGCATCACCGGTGTCTACTCGCCAGCGCTTCATGACCTCATCAAGGAATGCTACATCGACGGCCACCTGAACGCTTTCTGGTACCAGCATGGAACTTCCACAGTCCTCTCTCCAGCAGTTCAACAGTCCTTCTTATAGCCTCTTCACCAGGCGTCTCTACCGGACACCACCAAGAGACTCCTCCTTGTCGCCGCAGCAATCAGGCAAGGAGAGTATCGGATATCCATTCTCTGTCTATAGCCGAGAATCACCCACCTCACCTTCCAGGGACGCCGCTCCGCCTTCTCGTCCCCGCTCAGGTTTACCTGGCCAAGAATCAGTCTCTCCCCAGCTTCACTCCACAGCCGATCATCCAGCCCAGATCTCCGACAGATCAGAAGGACCCTAGTGTCCAGTTTAGAGCCTTGAGTTTTTACCTCAGCAAGACTCACCTATAGGGGGGGAGGGGGGCTCACGGACCGTGTTTTTCCGGCACAACTCAGAGCCGTTTCGCCTGGCCTCCAAGACGAACATTAGCCAGATGATCTTGGCAGTCATAAAGGAGGCCTAGCTAGTACGGAGGTTCGTCTGACTGGGACGCACATAGTAGCCACGACGGAGGCGATCTCAGGCGGCTGCTTAAGGCCTCCTACCGTGGAGCTTCTAAAAAGATTTCATGGACGCTATGGGATTGGCCTTGTCCTTCTACATTTCACAATTTATCTCCGAGATGGCCTTGGACGCAGAGCGGTCGACGCATCTAGGATACCTATAATCGGGCTTCCTCGTCATCACACAGGCAAGCCTCCACATCTCGCAGTCCGGTCACACCTTGGTGCTCCCATTAGTCACTTTACCCATTGAAGTCGGTAAGTGCAACTATTCTGTTATTGGTTTGTTCAACCTTCTCCCGGCCGGGACATAATCACCATAGCTCCGCTTGCCTTATGCCCAGCAGTCTGGTATCCGGGTTGAACTACCATTTGCATTCTGTTCATAAGTCAAGCTTGAATGGGAACCAGTGGCTTAACCAGACCTTTACAAATGGGGTGGCTGAAGGTGCCAAACTTTTTGTGAGGGCAAATTGGTCCTTCCCATAACCTGTAAGTACGAAAGGTCCTTCATTTGGGGGGGGGGGCGGCAGGGGGGGCAAGGGGTTTTTTGGGGGCTCTCGCCCCCCTCCTGCCCCCGCTGGTACGCACTGATGGACCGTACTAGTAGATGTATGTGATTTACCCCTCCCCCCCCCCCCAGGGGAGATAGTCAATATCACCAGATCTCCGTATACTTACCTTTCAAGCCTGATGCTCCCCCCTTCCGGGCCGCTGCGGCGCCCAGGACGGGGCTCACGCTGTTCGCTCTCACCCGCCCGGTGGCGTGGAACCCTGTTAAGAGTCATACACAAAATGATCCAGCATTCAGTGTTTTCTAGATCAACGCCCCCGATGCGTGCGCAGTCATGGGTCGTCGAACTTTCCAGTAGGTAACTTCTTGGTGTCCTCACAGATCATTGAAATTAGGAACACAAATACAAATTCTTGGAAATATTGTATTTGTAATGACTTTTATCAAAATATGTTTATTTCAACGAATGATGTACATAACAATGTTAAAAGTAGCACAAAGCATATAAACACATTACAACAGTTCTGTTTGACCTAAAGTAGATGAATTCGTTTACTAAGTAGTAAATTACAGAAAGTTTTCACTTGAAGGGGCAATCTAGGATAGTTTACAATGATTGCTATATCATGGGATAAACATTCACATAGGGATTTTGGTCCGAAAATTGGATTTTCTGATTTCACTGTCTTTGTTATGGGGCTTATTATGTCAATTACAATTATGTATTCCAAAACAAAGAAAATAAAAACCTTCCAGAGCATTAAAGGCATTTTCTTCAACATACTGTATATTTTGCACTAATGAGTTCAAAAATGTTTAAGTAAGTACAAACATCATTAACATGTTAAAACAGTTTTGACTGACCTTAAATACAATGCTCTCACTTTTTAATTAGAAATAACGCTTGTTCCTTAAGGGGGTCAGTCTAGGGTATGTTAAAATAATGTTTAGTCACAGGAATCATGCAAATTGTGATTTGGGACTGAAAATTTGATTTGCTAATTTCCTGTAAATGTACTTGATAACTTCAACAGAAGCTTTAGTTAAAATCAGTTTGAAACAGTTGAAACACACCTTGGGTCATAATTAATAAATCATGTAAAAAAACCAAAGAAAATTTAAAAGTAGTATGGTCTTTTAAGACATCTGCCTTTTACTACAAATTATATGTAGTAAAAAACAAAAAGAAAATAAACATTCCAGAAGCATTTAAGGTCAGTTTCTCAAACATAATGTATATTTGAACTAATGATTTAGAAACATGTTTAAGTAAGTACAAAAATCATTAAACAGTTAAAACAGTTTTGACTGACCTAAAATAACATACTAAAAATAAAAAATTTTGTAATTAGAAATAACGCTGTGTTTAACCTTAAGGGGCAGTCTAGGGGGGTTAAAAATTTCAAATAAGTGTTGTTTAGTCAACAGGACTAATTCAAATTGTGATTTTGGACTGAAAATTGATTGGCTCATTTCCCTGTAAATGTACTTGATAACTGCACCATACTGTAGTTCAAATCAGTTTTTGAAACTTGGAACGCACATTTGGGTCATAATTAATAAATCACATGTATAACAAAGAACAAAGAAAATTTAAAGTATTATGGTCTTTTAAGAAATTCTGCCTCCAATTACGTTAATTTTGAATAAAATCAGCGACTTTGACATTGAACATCACGACCTTACGAAGATGTTACATAATTAAATATTAATACCCTTTTACTTTTTAATAAATATAAAATAGCGGTCTTAACCAGCCTAGTATAAGATACAGATTTACTTAATTATCAAGAATTCAGTAAAGTATTACTTGTTTAAAAGCTTGGCCCAAAATAATATTTTTGTATTTTATCATCTTACATGATCTTACTGTTGTTCCCACATATAGCACATATAGTGACATTAAGTCTGGTAATTTTATCCATTATTTATCTTGTATAAAACTATTGTTACTGTAAACTACCCTCATCTTTCATTCTCCTGACAGACGCGTCAAAGAGCGGGTGGATAGCCCACGTAACAGAAATTCGCCTCTCAGGGACTTGGACAAGAAGCTGGCCAAGCCACATTCAACACGTTTGGAGCGTGTGGGCATTCATCTTGCTCTAAGACGACTCTCCATCTATTCAAGGGAAGTCACGTCCTAGTCCTAGTTGCGAACAACATGTTCGGCGTCTCCACACATAAACAAGCAGGAAGGAACCAGAAGTCGCACCCTTTGCCTACAGACAGTCCAAGTCCTGGAGTGTTGTCTCCGTCATCGGATCACCCCGACAGCGTTCACCTTCCCGGGGACGACAATCCCCTGGCAGATGGCCCTATCGAGGAAGACATCCGGGAAGTCCGGCCATATGAGTCCGGAGGGTTGTCGGTGGAGTGACACCGTCAACCCCCAGATTGCAGAATAGTTTTAAACAGGCTGGAACACCCCACGTGGACCTGTTCACAAACCGCCTCAACGCCCAGCTCCCGACTTACTGCTCGTGGACCAGGGACCCGCGGCCCTTTCCCGGGACGCCATGACAATGGATTGGGACGGAGTCACAGTAAACGCCTTCCCTCCGATCGCCCAGTTCCGCGAGTTCTTCTCAGTTCACCAGGACCACCCACTGCCCATGATTCTGGTGTGCCCAAACTTGGCCTCGGCAATCGGGTTCCAAACTCCTGTCGCTGCTAGTACCCAACCCGTTTGACGTCTTCCATGAGGAAGGACTGATCAAGACGCAGGGGGGGGGGGGGTCTCCTTCCGATGGAGACTCTGAAGGCGATCAACCTGACTGCATGGTTAATTTCATCCGTCCTACAATGAGTCAGCGGCCTTTCCCTCATTAACCCCCCCCCCAAGCTGCCCGTCTGGCCGGGTAGTCCAGGAGACCTACAACAAGGTAGACTTATAATTCTAGACTGGTCAAGTACCGAACTGGTGCAGGGATCACCAAGTGTACCCTCTGCGAGCAACTCTAAAGGAGGTGGGGGAATTCCTTGACGCATGTGTTTGAAGATGGAGCCAACCCCCGCACAGTCAGAGTTGCCGCTCGGCAGTAGGAGCCATTCATCTGGTGTTTGGCGGAGGCATCACCGTGGTCTAACTCGCCAGCGCTTCATGACCTCTTCAAGGGAATGCTACATCGACGGCCGTGAACGCTCTCTGGTACCAGCATGGGAACTGCCAACAGTCCCCAGCATCTCAACAGTCCTTCTTATGAGCCTCTTCACCAGGCGTCTCTAGCGGACACCACGAAGAAGACCCCTCCCTTCCTTGTCGCCGCAGCGTCAGGCAGGAGAGTATCGGATATCCATGCTCTGTCTTTAGCAGAGAATCACCTCACCGTCACAGGGAAACGCCGCTCGCCTTCTTCCCCGATCAAGGTATACCTGGCCAAGAATCATGCTCTCAGCTTTCACTCCACAGCCAGATCATCCTCCCAGATTCTCCGACAAGAGATGAGGAACCCTGGTGTCCAGTTAGAGCCTTGAAGTTTTACCTCATCAAACTCAGCCCTATAGGGGGGGCTCACGACCGTTTTTTCCTCACAACTCAAAAGCCGTTTCGCCTGGCCTCCAAAACGACATTAGCCAGATGTATCGTTGCAGTCATAAAGAGAGCCTAGCTAGTACGGAGGTTCGTCCTGACGGGGACGCACATAGAGCTCACGACGTAAGATCCTCGGCGCTGCTTAGGCCTCCTACCGGGGAGCTTCTATACAAGATGTATACGCTATGGGATGGGCTTTTCCTTCTACATTCCAACAATTTTATCTCCGAATGTCCTTGTACGCAGCGGTTCGACGGCACCTAGGATCCTAAATTCGGCTTCCTCGTCAGCACAGCAAGCCTCCACATTTTCCAATCGCCACAGCTCCCAGTAGTACTTTACCCATTAAAGTCGGTAAGTGCAACTATCCTATTATTGGTTTGTGCACCTTCTCCCGGCGAGACCATATCATCCACCATAGCTCCGCTTGCCTTATGGCCCGAGCAGTCTGGTATCCGGGTTGAATCTACCAGTTGCATTTCGTGGCATAAGTCAGCTGAATGGGAACCATGGCTGTAACCAGACCTTTACAATTGGGGGGGCTGAAGGGTGCCAACCTTTTTGTGAGGTGCAAATTTTGGGTCCCCTTCTCCATAGACACTGTACAACAGGTCAGTTCATTTGGGGGGGGCGGAAGGGGGGGGTGGCAAGGGTTGTGTGTTTGGGGGGCTCTCGCCCCCAAAAGAATGCCCCCCCTGCTGTTACGCCAACTGATTGGAACGTACTAGGAATGTAGGTGATTCCCCTCGTCCCCTCTCCCCCAGGGAGAGTCATATCACCATAATCTCGCGTATACTTACCATTCCAGCCTGACGCCCCCCCGGTCCCTGGCCGCTGCGCACCCAGGACGGGCCTCACGGGTTCGCTCTCCGCCCGTGGAGTCAACCCGGTGGAAAGAGCATACCAAAAATGGTCCAGAAGTCAGTGTTTCTCGATCATCGCCCCCGATGCGTGCGCATTCAGGGGTCGTCGAACTTTACGTTGGTAACTTCTGGTGTCATACAGATCATCTGAAATTAGGAACAAAAGACAAATTTCTTGAATATTGTATTTGTAATGACCTTTTATCACAAACATCGGTAGAACAATTAATTAGAAACGAGTCAGTGAATGCATGGATTTAGCAAAGCAAATAAATGCTGTTGAGGGTCCCAAATATGGGTTTCCGTACTGGGAAAACTATGTAGCTTTATTTCTAATTAAAAAGTGGACAGCATTATATATTTAAGGTCAGTCAAAAGAAGTTTTAACATGTTTTGAGATTTTTGTGCTTCTTAAACATTTTTTTTTAATCATTGGTTTCAAATTACGTTATGTTGAGAAATGACCTTAATGCTCTGGAAAGCTTTTATTTCCTTTGTTTCTTACTACATACCTTTGTTAATTAATGACTAAAATATAGCCCCTATTGCTTAAAACCGATTTTCATCTAAAACTACATGTCTCGAGTTAACAATACAGTGAATCAGAAAATCCCATTTTCGTCGGGCACAAAATCAATATGTGAAATGTTCATTTCATCCGATGATACAGCAATCCTTGTAACATACCCTAGATTGCCCTTGTAGAGTTTAACACTACTGTTAATTTCTACTTAAATTAAAAGGCATCACCCTTTAGTCAACAGCTTGGCGAATGTGTTTTTAGGCTTTTGTGCTTACTTTACACATGTTTGTGCATCATAAGTTCATAAACATATTTTTTTGAGAAAAATACCTTAAATGCTCTGGAATGCTTTTATTTTCTTTATTTTAATTATTCTTTAATTTTGTATTTAAGACGTAATATAGTCCAAATTACTTAAAGTGGTAATTGTCTGATAAAGCTTATTTTTGAAGATATCAAATACATCAAAATCTCAAAAAAAATCATATTTTTGGCCAAAAATCCTCTTTTTTTGGCCCAAAAAGGCCAAAAAGAAAATTTGTATTTTTGGCAACAACTCTTATGAGAAACTAAACCATATTAGCGTTGATCTGACATGGTTGCCACTTGTAACAAAAAATGCCCACACATTTTTTTCTGAGACATTTTGAACTTGGCATGGCTGTCTGTATTGCCAGGGAAGTCAACATGTGTCAAAATTAGTGCTAACCTCTTCAAACTGAGAAAAACAGAAAAGAACGCCAATTCAAACCCATGCAATCAGTACAAGTGCTGGTGCCAAGTCCAAGATTTGTTTCAATTCTAGTGTTTGTGCTCGCGTGATTTATCCCTAGCCGCAGGCAGTCGATTTGTTCAATTTCATTCATTCACCGTAAGACATGGAATGTTCAGGGAGATTCGTACGTAAGTTGCTGTAAATAACTCGCGATTTTTCATATTCCTTCCACATATGAAGCCAGAATTAAATTTTAGGCAATGTAAAGAATCAAGGAACCTAGTCAACCAAAATTTATCGCTATATTGGGGAATTGAATTACAGGAGTGGAAAAGATTAAACCAAATCGAATCAAAATTTGTGTGGTGCTCTGTGTGGCGTGAATCGCGTTTCATTGCATTGTACAGCTATTTTGCATTGAAATTCGCCATTTTTGTAAACACATGAGTCTTATTCAGCGGGAACTTCGAAAATGGCCAACCAATCTATCACCTGTAGTTTTAATCCTTTATTGTACTTGATAGAGGAGATCGAGATATCCACATAAATGTTCGTTGAAGAGTCAGGACTTTCCAAAAGAAGGTAACAAAAATAATGAAAATAACTATGAAAAATACAGATTATCAATGTATTAGCTGTAATTATGCACAAAGCAGCTGTCGCCATGTCGCAGGGAAAGTGTTACACTGAACTGCGTGAAGCAACATGAATACACTTGTGTTCATAGCACATCTTCTTTCGTCTTAAAAGGAAACAAATCATCTTGGCCGTGTTTTTTCCTATTAAGAAGGCTTCGAGATCCGTCATCGTGTTTTCCAAAGGCTCCTCGTTGAATCTGCCACAAACGGCCTTCTAACAAGAGAAATGTTCTTGCCACTCTGGTCCGTTATGGGTCAGTTTGGCCTGCGACCGATGTCTTTATTTCCAAGTCTGCCAGCTTCATTAAGTCCATGTGGGCCTATTATCAGAGGATTCTCTTTGTTTTTTTTGTTTGAGGGTTTTTTGTTGTTTATTCTGTCGACATTACTCATATATTTTCTTGGGAATTCATAAGGAAGTGTCCTGACTGTTTGATTTAATTTGGTTTGGGGTTTTAAGCATTCGCGAAATTTTGAGCGATTGTGTAAGGCTAAGTCTTCCTAATGAAAGCGAACTCTGACTGATTAATTTGTGAAACACAAGTATTGCTGATCATAAAAACAATTTCACAACTTATTTGACAAATAATGAAGTTCAAAAGGAATTGTCAAATCAGTACTTCAATATCCATTAATAACGCAATCATAACTAAATTTTTTAGCAGGTAATCATGTTTCCCGTCATCTTACACGCTCTTACAATGTAACCATGTATCGGACCAATCGAATTCGGCACTCTTCTTTTTGATGAAGCATATCTTTGTTGTTCTACATATCGCATTGAAATGAATATACGACACATAAAAGCTTACTGTATTTGCTTTAAGAGCATACCAAACAAAGACCCATGCGCACTTTGTTTATATTATTACATTTAAAATGCCTTTATCCCAGTGTTAACATTTTTTTTGGGGGGGACAGCCTTTAGATCTTTTATAATGCTTCATATTTTCCCTTTATATATAGCCCCCCCTGATGAAGCTCTTATGAGCGAAGCTCGGGTTTTTTGGCCGCCCTCTACGACCACACCAACTTCTCTCTACGACGTCCGCAAACCACTATATATTCTCCGTATCCACCGAATAGCAAGCAGCCAGTTTTCAGGCTGACGATCGCACAAGCGTGAAACTCCGAGTAACAACTCCGTTCCCAGCAGGTTTCATTAATTTATCTCGCTCTGCTTCAAGCATTGAGCACTCTGCAATTAGAGTCTCTCGCTAATAATATATATATTATAATATATATAATATAAATATATATATCTAATATATATTATATCTATATCTATATAAGACTGGCAACGAAACCCCGATGTATAGTTTTTTTCATTTGGAGCAATTCCGTGATCGTGGAGAGCAGAGCTCATTTCTCAGTTGATTTGTCTTTACGGGCGGTCCAGTAAGTACGTACTTGTTTCTAAATTGAAAAAATTTGGCTTAAATTGAAACCAGCGTTTGAAAATTCTCAAGACTGGAATAGTACTAACCAAAAACATTGTGGGAAAAAGGGATGCCCGGCCCGTAGTCGATTGCGTGTTCATCACTTTCCGTGTCGCGAGCACCTAAGTACCCGACAAAAACGTCAATTTTCTCGCTAGTTCTATAGTTCAGACCAAATTAATTCCGGCTACACATATTTCAAAACCAAACATCGTAAAGGACCCTCTGATAAAAAATCTCCATAGAATCCCGACATTTTTTTCAATGGCCATAGGTCAGAGTTCAAAGTTCGGATTTTCATTTTTATTGTCAGCATGTGTTCTTACCTGATCCCCATTTACTTGTGTAGTGCCATGATCAAGCTCCATGGGAAGTGGTTATCTGGGTTGGGTCCCTAGGAACCCGAATTCCCTCCTATCATACTGCCGAAGTACTGGGCATTCGGCAAAGGAGAAAGGGAAGTGGAAAATAAAATAAGCGTCTGTTTGATGGTAGAGCACGGTTCAGGCCTTATTATACCTCGTGTGCGCGGATATAGGAAGCGTAGAAACTTTTTGGGTCATATCCATTAGTTGAAATACGGAGAAGCATTTTAATCTATCCAAGAGCGCTTCGCTACTAACAATAGAAAGGTGACTTGAAAGAAAAGGCCAGTACAAAACTTTAAATTTTATTGCTGCGCGCCCCTCTAACATTTCTTACCCTTAAAAAAGTACAGGTTGTCCTATATCAGCGCGAATCGAGTATAGGATTTTATGGACAATCACTACAATGAAACTCATTAAAAAATCAGGCTTTTGGCAATTTGGGAACAAGCATGTATGTAATAGTACGTAATACGATCTTGTAAAACCAAAAGCCCCCGCCCGCCCACTGAGACCCCACGAGATGAGTTCCCGCGTTGGTAGTCAAGGTATACTAATCTGCCTTATATACATTTGGCTCCCATTGTAAAAGTCCTCTTATATTGATTAGGAGGCTATTAGGGTTTTTGCCAACACCGGGTTAGTGTTGGGTTGGGTTATATTGCACTCTTTGGGCCAGGGTTTTTAACGGATAGGATAAGGGCTACTTAGTTAGGCCTATAGGCCTAGAACTTGTTTATTGTCTTGTTTGTGGTTATGAATTTAGGCTATGTTAACAGCCCGTTTATCAGGGCGGGGGCCTGGGTGCTTAGTGGTTAGAGCATTCGCCTGTATGCTAAAGGCTCCCGGATTCTACCCTGCCCAGCGTGATGTCCAGGATTTTTCCAGTGTTTCACGATTAGCATGTGTGTTGTATGTCCAGTTTAAATAATTGTCCCAATGTTCAGTATGCGATGCGGATTAAGGTTAGGGTTGGTTATTAGGGTCCGGTTAGTCCAAACATTTGATAGGGGATTGACCTATGTGATTTCTACTTTAAAAATGATGGGGTTATGTGATTTTATTCCTTTTCTGATGGAAGAGGGGTCGGTTAAATTTCCTTGATTCCGTAAACCAAGCCCTATCTGGGACATTGCTCTCATAAAAGATCAGCAGTAAATCTCATTCATATGTACCTAATTGTGTGTGTGTGTGTGTGTGAGTGTGGGATGGGTTGTAAAAATAGGGCAATATCCTAGACCCTCCTCGGTCCCCGGTGATGAAAACGCTAAGCTACTGAAATTACAGTTAGACTCTTCAACCCACAACCGTGGACCCTCCGAATAATGTAGGGAAAAAACGTCTCCATCTCCCCCGAGGGGTCGGTGGAAGTACTCTCCGCCACAAACCTTAGTCAACGCATGGTTCTGGTATACCTTATACGCGCACTGTCTCTCGACGTTCCGTATGTGCGTAAGAGAAACTTAGCCAGACCAATCAGTGGAACGGCTTATTTTTTGCGCAGGCTTTAAGCGGGCCCTTGGAACTGAGTCGGCGGGTTGAGGACCACCTGGGGGTGTCGCACGCGGCGGCACATTGGTTTTGGCGCAGGCAGGTGTTTGGCCTCGCAGTCCGCGATTTCCTCGGTTGATTAATGTTTTAGTTGACTTTATGGATGATCAGTTTATTGGCACTCTAATCAAATATAATAGAACTAGTATGTTATTATTATTATCATTATATCATCCAATTATCGGAAACCCTCGTCGGTCATTTATTGCTCATATTATTACTATACGGTACAACATCTTTTTATTTTGATAGTTTTTTCCCTATGAATAACGATTTCCATTTTAATTTTCCCATTCGCATTTCAATATTAACCTCCCCCTCATCATCTTAATGAAGCTTGATGAAGACAATTTTTATCATTGCTCGTATATCGAAAATCCTCAGATATGTAATACTAATACTACTAAAAACGATTATGTTTGGTCTGTCCGGCTATGCATTCGTCATACTTTGACATATGGGCCGATACCGGTGGGAGGGGGGGCACTCACATAGACATGGATATGGGGGTTAAGGCTCGTGGCTTCAAACCCAAGGCATTCGGTGACAATGACTGAAAAAAATCGGGAAAGAATAGGGGCAAATTGCGCATTGAACAGTAGGTTAAAGGAGCTTGTCCGATTTATGTGCCATTGTGTTCTCTACTTAAAATGAGACCCTGGCACTTGCCTACACCCCATCAATATCCCAGTGGGAACAAACTTGCGGTTTTGATGGTAAGAACTCAATATTGAATGTTGCAAAGCCTATTCCAATACTGTGCTAATAGTGATGGATAACCCTAAACGAACGGCGTTTTTTTGTTTAATAACTGTGAATGAATGGATTTGAGGGCTCAAAAATTCAGGACGAAAGATGAGAAAAAATACGCCTTTCAGCTGATATCAAAATCGATACTCTTCCGGGTATCAGAGGGGTCCCAAAAGACCTCGGAACACGCCACCTTTAACTTAATGCTTTCTAACTAGGGAGAGATGTCCCGCATCCACCTTTTCATGAAACGTTGGTTAGGCAGGGCCTACGCAGGATTTTTTGGGGGGGGGGGGGGGGGGAGGGTTCAGGGCTTCGAAAAGTAGACTTTTTTGGGTAAAAGGTGATCTACTACGCCTTAAAATGCTTCTTTTTAAAACTTTGTGAACATCTCCTCACCAAAAGTGGATTTCTAATCAGAATTTCTATAATTTTGGGGAACTCTTTTTAGTATAAAAAAAAAGGAAAGGGCCCCGCCCCCCCCTGCGTAGGGGCCTGTGGTTAGGGTACAGGAGGGACAGGGCTTTCTCTTTGGGTCAATGCTCCCTAGTGAGGATCGTTGTTTTAATTCTGATGGAGATAGATTATGCATTTTAAACAAGGAGCTATATGCATGATTTCGCTGGCAAATGCTCGGAACATGCAATTTTGTTGTTTGGGTTGGAGTTCCAGTTTTTGTTTTTTTAAAAATAAAATGAAAAAAAATCCCAAAATAAAACAGCAAAACGTTATAGAATGATCATTCACAAAAGCGAATCGGGAAGGAAATCAAGAAATCGGGTATATTGATGACCTCGTAGCACATCTTAATATTTTTAGGAAAGTACAAGTATGATAAATTTGCTATCTCACCCCTTTGAACATAACATTTTTATTTACCTGTTCACAAGATGACTTACGGGGCGTTTGGAGGACACGCCAGGCTGTAACATTGAAGATTGAGATGAATTGGGGAAAGATTGTGTCAGACAGCTGTGCCTCTAGCGCTGGGAAATAATTCAGGTTTTCTCTTTAAGAATTGACACCACTGGGATTTGGTAAATGTGTTGCACCTGCAGTATGCATGATAGGCCTTATTTTCAGAATGATCAGTCCCATCCTCATAAAAAAAACATACACCAACAACAAACAAACAAAAACAAAAACGAGGATAAATCACAAGCACATTTTTTTCTGATTTTCTCAGCTTCTTCTCCTTCCCCTCTTTTTTATTTTATGTTTATTGTTATTTGTTCCATACTTGGGCACTCTGATAGAGCCCTCTAGAAACCAATGTAGTACACAGAAATTTAATCACAAAGCACTAAAGTGAAACTGCTCTGTCCTCTGCTTATTCGCTGTCACTAATCAAAACTTATTAGGACGCCCATTGAACTTCAGGGGTTTGGAAGTTTCTAAAAAAAAAACTCACCCACCATATGACACAAAAAAACTTCCCCTTTCCCCCTGATTACGAAAACACGTCCTCAAGTAGGAAAAAAAAATCCAGCCTATGACTTTGGAAGAAAAAAAAAACTTGCCTCACCACTTTTCCAAACCCCCCCCCCCCAAGTCTCATGGTGCGTCCCTTAGGTCGCGTAATCGATAAATGAGAGTTATAAAGTCGCGTTCCATTTGATACCACCTGTTGATGCTATCTGTGGGCCCCGGATTAGCATTCAAAATTAACCGAGATGGGCGCAAGGTAATGCCGTCACGTGACTACTTGTGAATCGATACCGCTGGAGACAGTTTCCTACAGATTCGTACAGTCTCTGGCGGGGCTACTCCCTACCTAGTGTTAAATTCCGGAGCCCTGTGCAATTCACGCTCTGTGAACAAGTTGGTTGGCAGGGCTGTCCATCTAGGGGGGGTAAGATGAAAAGCTCCTCAGGTTTTTATTTAGCCCAGTTTAGCATTATCGTTAACCAATTTCGCTCTAAACCCAGAGACAGAGCCGATACTGGGGTACATCTAGCATATCTCTCAAATAGGTCCGGGGAAGTGTTTAGACCCCTAGTTTGCTACAAAGAGACTGCACGTGTATGTGAGATAGGATTGATTTCAGGGATCCTTTGTGCAAACAGCTGCAACCCTATTGTGTGAACGTTTACTGCGTCAGGGAGACTCGCCCGCCCACAGACAGGCAGAATAATGTTCGTCTGCTCCTGAAAGATTGCAGGTGGTTATAACCATCACCACCCGATTTAGATAAAGCTAATTTTCATACGTGGAACAGACAATACCTGTCACTTCAAGATAACTAAAGTTAGAGCTTCTACTAGGTGTCAATTGTTTCTTGGACCTATAGTTATCTTTTATTCGAAAGGGAAACGAAGGTGAATAAGCTCCAATGATCAAAAAAAAATTGTTTGGCAACTGTGCCCCAACATCTTTGTGTAGAACAAAAACGCGTAACTTGCCTCGTAACCCCCACCTTTCTATGCAATTTATTGCGTTCAATCAGTAATCGAAAACCATTCACCTATATGAAATCAGGTGAACCGGTACCGACCAAACTTTTAATTGATCGAAAAGGGGTCCTATATTAATATGATTAAGTTATGGGTTGTTGGTTCTATGCACCAAGATGTTAGTCATAGCTTGCCATCAAAATTTAATTTCATGATTTTTCTCCTCTTCGTTTCCTTTTTGAATACAATGATGAAAAATTATACGATCAAAGTTATGTGAACTCACAGCAGAATTTGAGTTTTATTTCCTTCGTGAATGAGGCTATAGCTCAATCTAAATCTGGCGGTTAAAACAATTCAAAAGCTTTTAACGTCATGGACAATAACAATGGCTTTGCCGTCGAGTCCCAGAGAAATTGAAGTCCGTGTCCTATTCATAACGGCACGATTAACTTATCAATAGCACCAACCAACCAAAGTGCCTTTTAAGCGTCGCTTTTAAATCTACTGGAAACAGCCTGGCAAGGATTTCACTGATGACCGGAATTCAGAACGTGAATGAGGATTGCTCCAAACCCAATAACTATACAATTGGCCCAACTAGTGAACAAGACTGCCCGGAGATTCATACCCAGAGCTGTAGGACGGAATCTATACCAGGCTTTCCCAAGGAATGTGCTAGATAATATCAAGAGTATATCACCATTGATTTGAAGCTGATCTTTTTCGGCTGAAACAACTGCTAAAGGTGAGGAGTTTCGGAGAGGATCTCCCATGAAAAGATCAAAACCTGTCCTACTTAATTGATTCCACCGATATGACCCATTACGCAGACAGCATGGTCTATAACCATCCGAAAGCTCCCGAGGGGATCCAACAGAACCTCCAAGCAGCCAAGTCACACCCTTCAATTTGCCCACCAACTCTTTAATGGCAAGTAGCAGCAAGAAACCCAAGAGACCAAGACAGACCAAAGAGGTAGAGTGGTGACCCTGGTTTCACCCGCCTTTCAACAGGAAGAATTGGAATCCGGATTGCTAACTTCAACCAGGAAAAGCATAGCTTGCCGTGACAACATCTCAACTGAGCAGCTAAAAATTCTCGGCCCAGTATCACGGAATGGCTTCTGAAACGCAGCCATACGTTGTACCGCACTCTGGCTGGATCAATTGAGAACCACGTGTTTGGACACGATAGAAGAAAGAAGCCCATTTTCTGGATTCAATGGGACGTGGTGTGCCATCCCGTTGTCACTGATATTCAGGGAAAAAAAGGAGATGACATTTAAATTCATTTTCCAAGAAAAAGTTTCACATACTATAATGAGAACCCGCGTATAACTGGATTTTGAATAATTTTAGACAATTTATTCTAGTCAAAATCATGTTACTTCTTGTTCTGGGTGCGTCACCTTTGGAAAATCGCGAGGAAAATCTGCCGCATTGCCTAACGTTCATCATCATTGAAAAAATTTCAAAAACCGCACCACAGTCAAAAACAAAATTGCTACGCGCATACCATATTTGGTAATGGCTGTCGATTATTGGTTAACGGTTATTATAGTGCGTATCCAAGTGGTACCATTTGTCTAAGTTTATTTTTTTTAAATAAAAATAAAGAAAATTAAACTGTTTAAAGAATGACAAAAGAACGATCTAGACCTGTTTTCCTTTGCACTCATTGACTGATGATGATGCCTGGGCTGTAACACTGTTCAGTCGTGCGATCGTATTTTAGAAAACAGATTAGCTTCACTATATTAACTATATAGGGACAATGATTAAACTAGATAGATTCCGCACCTATATATATACTCCGCAAATAGGTCGGTAGAGGACATATTTATGTGGTGAATCTATACGGCGCCGACTTATTTTTAGGTGGTGAGTATATAATAGAGTCGCGAACAAGGTCATGGAATGGTCTTAATGTGTGTATTCCAATCATTAGAAGTGTTAGTGCTTATTTTTCTTCTCTAGTACGATATTGAGTTTACACCAATTTATCGTGTGTATGTAGGTTGGGTCGTTATTTAAGTCAAAAAAAGTATAAATTTGAAGGTTTCTAGAACTCACTGAAGCAGCTGGACGTGTCCGCTACGCTCTGGTACGTTTTGCGTGAGCTAGGGATCTCTTTATTTCGCCGATCTGTTGTGAGGATATACCCAAATATGTCAGCATAGGGTTATGTTAACTTTACATTGGGTATGCAATTTTCCAACACATCGTTCAATTTCTCCTGCCCCTCCCTTGTAATAATGAACGGGCCCTAAATTGTTAGTTTAAATCTATCTTAGCCTGTCGTACGAGCTGAGTCAAGGAAGCATTTATTTCGTGTTATCCTGTGTCCGTCAGCCAATTGACATAAGAACTTAGTGGTTTTAACTCTCGTAAACGTCAAAGGTCAGAATACCTTTCAAACAATACACAATAAACTACCTTGTGCACATGATCTGAAATTTTATATAATATACCATATTTAATGATTTGTAATTGGTTCGAGACTTGGTATTCAAAACAACATTACTATATATTAATTACAACCCACACTTTATAAGGTTTTCTATACTTAATTGTAAACAAGAAATCCACAAAAGCGTTGCTTTCAACGAGGAGATCCTCACAACAAACAACGGCGGAGAAACCTCCATATTGACAGCGATGCAAGTCAGCTTCTAAATCCTCAGGTTATAATTCCACTTGACTGTTTCTCAGCTGAAGATAACTTTCCGTGCAGCAGTTCAAAGACGACAAGGTTAATAATTAATTCCCGTCGACCGACACTAATATTCCACAGGATGTCAGTCCAAATATCAGCCCACCAAGATTTCTTTCTAGCTGTCCACAGTTGGAGCCTAGTTTGATTCCCACCACGTTCGGCTCAACGACATTAGAAATTAACAGCACGCTGCTCCTGGAATTTGAAAATAGAATAAATCCTGCACTGTGTGACATAAATCTACATGAATTGTAATAAAACTAGCTATAACCATACTGTATAGCTGATTACAATCTGCTGGCCCAGTCCTTCAGTCACAAGTGCGATTTAACTTCTCACAGCCAAACTCCCCTTTCTAACAATAATCATTACATCATCATCATGCATAAACATAACCTAGCACCATCAAATCAGATTTCACAAAAATTACATCATCTAAATTACATCACTTTCCATATATAACTTTATGGGGAAATTCCCTGATCTTACAATGTTTTGATCTCAAAGCATAAACAAGTTGACTCAGTTTCTAAGTTTAGCATTCTTGGGGAATTCCCCACTTCCCCTATTGTGCAATCTAAATAGGTGCACTTGGCAAAAACAAACTAGGGGTATTCCCCTTTCTCTCTTTTATAGTAAACAAAGTACTTTTCCCGTGAGAAATCTTTAAAATTGAGAAAATAATATTTTTAAAAGTTTAATCAGAAAAATGGAGGCCATATAACATTAGTTACATCCAACAACCGCACGCTGCAATAAGAATCCCTCTGTGCCGAACTACTGGGCTAACCCATCGTTTCGGCAAGTAACCCGTCAAGGCTCTGTCCAAGTGTAATTTTCTCAAAATTCCAACTAAAAATGTATAAAAAACATTTTGAACGAAATGTTCTCATTGGTTAAGACATTCATGGAAGCAAAATATCGAAAATATTGTCACATGGGGTGGAAATGAGAGCATGAATCATGGCATATTTACAAGCATAGAAACCATCAAAACATTTTGTGCAGACTCGTTTGCAAGGACTAATATCTTATTACGCGGTAGTTGGAGAGCCAGGGTGGCAAATTTTGAGGGGGTCTACACAGTGAGCCACAGAAGGTTTAAGAACGGTTCTTGGTAAATTTTTGGGTGCTGATTCCAAATCTCTTATATGTGTACTAAATTTTCCATTAAAGGGCACTCCTTGATTTTGAAATATCATATTGGAGTTTTTGCAGTTCGAAGTTAAAACAGCATCAGTTTGTGATATTTGTCAACTGTAAATTGCTTATCTATTGCTATGATGATAAAAAAAATTCCAAAGATGGAATAAAATTACAAAACTAGCATTAAAGGGGCATTCGCTTATTTTAAAATCTCCAAGGCTACTGAACTCAGCCCTTGGTAGATTAGCATGCCTTGCCTCATAGTGACTGGGGAGGTTTATGCTCTTCTTTTCTATGTTATGCACACTCTTTCCAGGTTTTGGGGGAGGAGGGGTTGTATAATAAAAATTCGATTTCCTATTGAAACCTACACTTAAAATTCCTCTAAAAGTGCCATTTTCTTCAAAATAATATGAACATTTCGTGTTTTTCAAAGTTCGGATCAAAACTGAGGGCGCTTCTCTCTGCTTATCCGGCCAGGTCCTTTATCCCTTGAAACCATGCAACACCCCTTCTATACAATCCTTCAAGAATTTCCTTCACCTCTGAATAATGATATGATCAACTATGAATGAACGTCTCATTGTACTATATCCATTAAAAGGTCACATATATTCTATAACTCTTCAAAAACAGGTAGTGTACCATTAATAGCAAATTTGAGTACTTTGAGTACATTTTTATGAAAGTACACATAACAGATTTGAAATCAGCACTCTCAAATTGACCAAGAACAACTCTCAACCTTCTGTGGCTCACTGTGTAGACCTCAACCTTTTCTAGAGGCTTTTTGGGGAGCTGGCTCTTCAACTACGGGTTCGGGTATCACAAATAAGCTTTTATTAGCAATCGTAATCCGGAAATTTCCCACATTACAAATATTATGCTAGTAAGATGGGAACACAGTCGTATTTAATAATTTCTGATAACTTTTTGATTATACATATTGGTCTTTTAAATAATTCAATGATATCGGCATTCTTACCTTGGTGAAGAAGGTACTTCACTCATATACACAGCAAATATTATATATGCAACAAAACAGGAAAAGAAGAGGCCTTCCTGAAAAGAAAATGCCGAGAAAATGTGAAAATGTTTATATTAAATCTGCTGTAACACGATGCTTATTGGCGACACTTTCATGACGTTATATCAATTATGTTGAAATTTAGTGCTTACATGTGTTAAACAAGAAATAGGTGTTTTAAAGATAAGATTGAAGATTCAACAACAGCCAATATTTACTAACCAAAATCGTATGAAATTCTTTCGCCAGATAATATTTAACGTCAGATCTATAGCCCATGATATACTTCCAGTCGCAGCGAGCGATTTCTGCTTGTGAGCATGCGTAACACTTGATCTTGGATCAAAATCCTTCATTGCGCACGCCAATCGCTCGCTGCGACTGGAAGTATATCATGGGCTTATGTTAGCAAGATGGTAATCACTGGAATGACCCAAACCTTTAAAGGTGCGTGTTCCGATCGTCTTTGGGACACCCCTGATTTCCCCGGAAGTAGTATCGGTTTTGATATCAGATGAAAGGCCATATTTTTCTCATTGTCGTCCTGAAATTTGAGCTCTCAAGTCCATTTCATTCCCAAGATATAAACAAAAAACCGCCGTTTTAGTGGTTAACCATCAATATTAGTACAGTATTGAATAGGGCTTTGCAACGTGCATTATTGCGTCTACCATCAAAACCGCAAGTTTGTTTCCCACGGTACTTGATGGGGTGTATGTGCAAGTGTCAGGCTCTCATATCAAGTAGAGAACACAATAGACATAAATCGGAACAAGCACCTTTAAGATAATTTTAACTAGAAGTCATAAACAAGTATTTAAAAAAAATGTCGGGTCGCCAGGCATAATTTTACAAGAAATACGAATAACATTAGAAAGCATTTAAAAGGAGTAGATGGTTTTCTAGTTTGAAGTTGCACTTTAATTAAAGAAACATGTATAAAAAGAAATATCATAACTGATTTAAAGGGATTAGCAGCGATAATGCGAGGGAATCGAAAAATGTGGAAATGCATTTTTTTAACTTAAGACAAGAACACAAGAAAAAGCACGCCGTATGCATGTTTCCCACGGCATGCACCCTGTTTCAGGGGCGGATTTAGGGGGGGGGCTCGGCGCGCCCCCACCTATTTTTTGCAGACCATAGGGCGCCCGACGCCGCATAGGGGCCCCGGGCCAATTGTAGATGTATGAAAATGCCCTTTTTTTTACGCACGGGCGCCATGAAGTTGTTGAAGAATGACGGTATAGCAGGGCGCCGGACGCCTTATCGAACCGACGCTGTGGTAACTTGGTACTTTACCACCCTCCCCCCTTCAGAATTTCGGACCGAGTGGGAAAATTTTGGGTCTACCCGGCGAGCGCAGCGAGCCGGAAAATTTGGCGCCCCCTCTATTGAGAAATCCTGGATCCGCCCTGCCCTGTTTGACTGGTCTGTGACCTTTGTGGTTTTAATATCAATGAGTCTATGATATTCATGTAATATACACATTTGTTGATTAAAGTTATGGAAGACTTAAGTCAGCCTACAAATTATCTGAATGTCTTTTACCTCTTATTAACGTCCCTATCTGTTTTGAGTATGTTATTTTATGTGTAAAATGTATCTCTATTCTTCCAATGGCCTAGATTGAGAGCAAATTAAGAAATTTCATATTTTGTGAAGATGTGCCAGTGCCGCTTTAACCAACCACAGAAGCATAATATTTTGTACTGTAGATTTTCACGATGAGCCCAATTTTTGGCTTTTATTTTAGTTGTCAGAAAAAAAATGAAACAAAAGTGGGCCAAAAACACGATAAAAAAAAGACTTTTCGCTACTCATTTTCAAAAAAGCATAGCGCATAGTTTTTTTTTGCGAAATGTTGCGAGAACCCGCTTTTTTGGCCCTATAACATAAACATGTTTAAGTGGCCCTGGCACATTTTCAAAAATATAATTTTCTTTTTCTTCAATTTGGCTCGCAAATGATAGCTATAGCCATTGGATGAGTGAGTGAGTATTAAAAATTTAAAAAAATTTTAACACAACTCACACATTGTGTATATCGTGTCATTACATTTGTCAATTAACATTAAATAGAAAAAACACGCAATATTAAAACTTCGTTTCAATTCAAATTACAAATTAACAATTACAAAAAGGATACAATCATACAGTGATGAACCAAGGCATCACCTATCCATGTATAAAAAAAGGATAAACCAACTATTGCAAAGATACACTTAGAAAACATGCATCAATAAAAACAAGTTCAAAAAGATCATACTGATAAATTTATACACTATACACATCATAGACCGATGACAAAGGTCATCACTCATTCCATGTACCAAGCAAAAAACTTCAACTTCAAATACAAAAATCGACAACAAATCAGAAGCATGAAACATGAGATGCAGGCGACCTTTAACAGACCAAATAGATGGTCTCATACATGCTTACATTTATATATAAATGGCTCCAAAAACACTGGGCATTATGCCCAAACTGATTAGATTTTAAATTACCATCATTCAATTATACAGTACAAACCCTACTACATGCTTGCTTATTACTATAACAAAAAAAATAAATAGTGGTCTTACCTATGTACAAATGTAATTGATAAATTGGTTTGTTTTTCATGTTTAATTGATTTTAAGCTACGATGTTACTTAAACGAGTCATACCAACAGAACATTGTATTAGATATTACAATTACATAGTCGATATCATCACACATTTATAATATAATCCAAAAATTTACAATACAAACCGTAGTTCAAAATACAGCGAGTTGCCCCTTTTAGTCGGCCTTTTACGACATGCATGGGAACACATCGGGCCACTGTTAACCCGAACCCGCAGGGGGCGCCATTTAGTCGCCTTCCTTCTTTTACGACGTGCAGGGGAACACATCGGGTCAATTCTAAACCCCGAACCCGCAGGGGGGTATAGGCCATTGGAAGAATAGATTATATTTTACACATAAAATAACATACCCCAAATCAGATAGAGACATCATAAGAGGCTAAAGACATCCAGGTAATTTGTAGGCTAACTTTTAAGTTCGTCGTAACTTTAATCGACAAACGGTTGGTGGAAAAGACAGAAAAGCAGAATGGGCAGAAAAGCAGAATGAGCAGCCAGGCAGAATGGGCAGAATGAGTAGAAAAGCAGAACTGGCAGAATGAGCCACATGTGCAAAAAGCAGAATGGGCAGAAAAGCAGAATGGGCAGAAAAACCAGAATGAGCAGAAATGACCTTTCACAATACATGTATTGGTGTTTCAACCACCAGAATTGGGCAGAATGGCAGCGTTAGTCACGATTTTTGTACCAACATTCCCATTGTGACAACTATATGACGTCATATGACATCCATTGGTACCAAAATCAAGTGTCTATGATTTCCCTGCGTCGTACTAGGTGTGTTCGTACTTCTCTCCCGAAAATGGGGGAGGGGCTATCCATCATTTTGGGATTACCTATTGGGTATTGAACCTGGTGAGCATCTTCCACCTGGAGCTCACTCCTCATGGGCTGAATGGCGATGTCTCAATAGATTGAGAACCAGAACCGGCCGATTAGGGTTTCCTTGCAGAAGTGGGGCTACCTGAAAGCAGATCATGGCACTACCTGTGATTGCGGTACTGCACCACAGACAATGGAACATCTCTTTGTCTGTCCAATACACCACAGACAATGGAACATCTCTTTGTCTGTCCAATACTGGAGCAACAATGCACAGACCTCACAGAATTCAGAGAAGCATCCAGACATTGTACTCACCTCTGGCTGCATCATATTTGAGAACTTGTGTGTTTGGACCCCGATAAGAACCCCCCTGTGAATGTTGTTTTTTTTTGCATACCATGGGAATCAACCGTGTGTTTCTCTTGCTTTAAAAAAAAAGCGCCATTTTCCGCGTCGTCTACTGATTTTTTTTTTTTTTTTTTTTTTTTTTAATGTCCGCCGGAGTCTCATTTTGGCTTAATAATTTCAGGCGAGGGCTAGTGTATATACAAGCTTTACAACCATGCAAAAATATCAATTTTGAAAAATCTAGAGGACGCACTATTTTCAAATGTGCCAGTGTCTCTTTAACCACAACCAATTATAATGAGGTTACAACCTTCAATCTTACAGGGAACATTTTACTGCACAATAAACGTAATGGTAGGGAAAGACCACTTGAGAAAGTGCTATGAACTCCAAAGGTGATGGTCAACTTTGTCATAAATTTGGTGATCTCTTAAATTAAATTAATCAGTTCCTTGTAGGGCTGTTCTTTGAAAAGTGACAAGGGAGGGAGGGCGTTTTTAAAGTTTGTTAATGCATTGGCACTGAAATATGGTTGTTTTCATGTAAACTTTCCATACCAATATACCCCAGCATCATAAAAGCTGAGTCCCTCTTTATTTTAAATTCATGAGGGTTAGACGTTGGTTTTTATGAATGAAATGAAAATGACATCAGTTGATTAAAACACGCACACGTGCGCACACAAACGCACACACGCCACACACTCGCGCGCACACACACAGAGAAAATGAATAGGGGAATGCAAGAAACGTTTTGCGGGTCTTATGTAAAATTACTAGTAACAGATCATAAATAGGATATTGCAGCACTTGGTCAACACATTCCCTACACCACATTTGATTTTGAAACTTTGGGCTACGATCACCATCCCAATGATATCTTGCGTACTGCATTAGCTTGCATTGTAGTAATTTTCCAAAGAATGCCCCCTTTACTCGGCCCATTAGACCTTTAACCTTTAAACTCTTTCTGTGTACACCGCATTGTAATTTTGCACAACTAGCTAGGGGGAATTGTGGCTTTGGCGTAACTCGCCAGTGGGACTTCATGGCTTTGGCGTCGTCAGTGGGACTTGATGGCTTTGGTGTAAGTCGCTAGCGAGACTTAATGACGTAACTCGCTAGCGAGACTTGGACATTTTTATCTTCGCGGGGGTAACTCGTTTTTCGAACTCGCATTTTCTCTAACTCGCCCTTTTTTAACTCGTCCAATTTTTTCCATCAGTTTGTACTCTGCAAATTGGTGGAGCTCGTAGAATTCAAATACGGAATATATTTGACTGTCTGAAATGCTTACTAAAGTAGAAGGAAAAGAGTCAAACCTCATGTTTGGTAAAGGCGCTTGACTTTTTGTGCCCTTAAATTTGGTAACTTTTAAGAGAGTCAACTATTCCTCATTTTAACACTTAAGTGACCAAGGGGGGGGGGGGTTCCTAGGGACCCCCAAAATTTGTTTTCGCGCTTGACGCTTTACGAGTGGGATTTTTGCGGCGAAATTTTTTGTAATTGTCTGACTTTTAAATGCGCTTCTTTTCATACCATAAATAATTAAAATCGGCCAAGCCGTTAAGTAGTTAATTAGTGGGGGTCCCATGGGGAAACCCCCCCCCCCCTTGAGCACTAATGGGAAGTCATTTGAGAATATTTTTAAAAGTAAGAATAGACAACCGAGACCAAAGCAAATTTTTTTTTGCTGATATAAGTTCACACATACATGTAAGTAAACAATTATTAGTAACATTAAAAATAATTAACCCTTTATTGTGCTGAAAACAAACAAACAATTTTCACATGTACGTAGCCCAACAGCTTACTGTACAAATCTATGCGGGAAAATGACGTGTATTTTGCAACACCTGTAAAAAAATACAGGATTCCCTAAAAACTGCTGGTTTTGTGTTAAATATAAGTAATTTGGGTCTTCTAGAATAGATATCAACATAAAATAAGTTTTCAAAATGTTTGATGTAAGCGCAAGGCTCATTTGAATTGTTCGTCTTTTTGCCCAATTTCGCGTGTTTTGAAAACAATGTTTTGCCCCTAATTTGAAACCCCAAATAACAAATCTCACCCCCAATTTTTATTGCTGATTGCGGGTGTCTTATGATCCTTCAATATGTGGATAATTTCGTGCAAAAAATTCCATCGGGAGTTGGGGGGGTGGAACACCCCCCCCCCCCCCCTTGTGCACCAAGGGAGTGAAAACCCCTTGGTTCACTTATGAGCTCACCTTAATATTTGCACACCACTTTTATCCACATCGGAGCCAGCTGTGATTTTTACCCTAGGCTGATACAACAAAAATTGACGCTTTTTGTGGCCTCAGCTAGAAGATGGAGGACCACTTAGCAATCCGTTGTGAGGGTGTAGGGTGGAGTGTGTGATGTATGTGTGTGTCAAAGGTTAAGTTTTTTTAAATTGTGTTATTTATACAAAAAAACAAATTGACTCAATGAAAAGTTGAAGTTCAATTGGAACCAACTTCATAGGTGCACCATGGGATCATCATATGTTGATGAGGTCAAAGGCCATGTGTCAAGGTCAAAGGTCATGTGAGGTCAAGTTGAAACTTCACTAAATGTAAAATTGACCTCAATATTGACAAGTTGAAGTTCAAATGGAACCAAACTTGTGTCATAGGTGCACCCTGGGATCCCTCATATGTTGATAAGTAACAACTATGAATACTTTGTTGATTGAAGTGAATATATCATTATAAACATGTTTTCTCATTTGAGGTGGGACTGTAATAGCCGGGGGGACACTCTGATTTGGTTTGGTCGGGGATGCCGATGTGCGGCTAGACTCCGAAACCCCATGGGCAATTTTCTCAGCCTAAGGGTTATTTGGTAGAAAGTACCAATTTGAAGGATTTTGTTTCAAATATTATACCCATTTTTTTTCAAAATTGTGGGTTTTCCATGTTTTGAGGCAGTTTTGGGGGAAAATAGCTGGCTGACAATGGCTAAGGCATTTATCATGAAAAAAAACCGCCCAGGCTAAGGATTTTCAGCCATATGGATAAATTGCATTTAGGTTGTTTCTTTTTTTCACCAACATTGCCAACTCAAAATTAATACGAATTAATAACTAAAAAACAATTAGATAAAAATCAAGAAATAACAAATGAAAATTAAAGTACAAAAATTTTCAAGAAATAAGACGACAAAATGAATAAAAATAACTGAATGAAATAAACAGATACTAAAAATGATACATTTTTTCGAAAATTAAAAATCTCTATTTTACAATGATTTTAAAAAAAAGAATAAAACAAAAATATGCCATGCTAAGTAAAAATAAAAATTCAAATTAAAAAAAATTTTAATTCATAATACAAATTTTTTAGGGGGATTTTGTTTAACGGACTTTTCCCCAAATTCGGCAAAAGTGGACCTGTTGTACATTTTTGGGGCTTTTTTTGGAAGGGGGGGCACGTCCCCTTGCCCCGGTTTACGGGCCTGAATAACATAATAAACAAAATAATAACAATTTTTTCTAAACTGAAGTAAGAAACAACTAAAAAATACTTAATTAAAATATGAACCAAATAAACAGATTAAAAAAGAAAATGAAAATAAAAAGCAAAGAATTTGTTCAGTAAGTCGTGGCATGGTATTTGAATCATTTTCTGTTATTAAAATAAAAAACAGTAAGGGTAAATAAAAATGAAATTACAAATATTTTTCTTTTTTTAATATTAAAAAACATCAAAAATGCAAACAAAATAAATCAAAATATCAAATAAGATGAAAATGAACGAAAAAATAAATCAATAAGCATTGGAAAATGACAAATATTAAAAAAATCATGAATAAATATGAATACTAAAAGTAAAAACAAAACAAATGACAAATAGTAAAAAAAATAATATTTGTATAACAAAAATACAAATATAAAAATCAAAAGTAATAAAACTAAATAAAATAATAAAAATGAAATTAAATTGACACTAAAAAATGTTAAAAAATGATCACCATAAGAAAAATAAAATGACAATTTAAGCATTTTGGACCCAAATTGGTTAAATCTCCCTAATTATTAATGTTTTGCCCCCCCCCCCAGATTTGACTTTCATCCTCAAAATATGCTTCCCCCCCCCAAAAAAAGAGTCTGGTGCCGCCACTTTGACCCAGAAATAGTTGCACTTAGTCGCATTAGTAACTTTGTCACCACCTTAAAAGGTCCCTGCCTGACTACCTACACCATGTCCTTAAGGTGGTGACAAAGCTTAATGCTGCAGATCATGTGTAATAAGGTTCCGTGCGGATCCTTACAACCTCAATATTGGGTATCCCCACCTCAAACTGCGAAGCCGGGAACCGCGCAATTCTATATACTTAATATTAGGAAATGAAACTTTTTCAAAAATGCATTATCCACATACACTGGTATGATTCTGTGAATGCTGTGACGGCTCTTAAATTCGGCGGGTTTTGCGTGGGACACGTTTCCCTTTCCAAAGCAGGTTACGCCACTGGCAAACTGAGCACCTTTACCGTTAGTTCCTTCATGTAAGCTCTGCACGAAATAATCAATATGCACTTGTACAGTTGAATGGTGTCTTATTCTTAATTGATTTCTTTCATCTGTTCATCAAGTCTTGCACCAAGGATACAACAATTTACCACAACTGTCGTAGCACAAACAAGCTCTCCATTGACGCCTGTATAAACAAATTTTAGTGACAAGTCACCGACCGCCTGAATTCGCGCATGTGTAGTAACATCGGTGACTGACCTAAGTATACCCACAATCGAATGTGTGTACATGGTACGTGTCATGCAACCATGCCTTACCGCGCCCCACAAACACGTTTCCGTGCATATAATTATACAGCAATCCATACTCCATTGCAATTCCCGTTCAATTGTTCCACTGCGAAATCGCCATGCATAGTTCCCTTGTCACCTTATTTAAAGTGAATGGCACCTTGCAATTATGACACTATGGGTTCAGGGATGATCTAAGTAATACCGACACTAGTCCTCATTCAGTCATCATTACTTTTTATATCAATTAGAGTGCATTTCTTTCTGTAAAACGATCAAGTTTCCCAATAAAATTACTAACAACTTAACCACCTATTTTTTCCTTCTGAAAGTTTCCAAGAGACACAAAAGCTCGGTTTTCTTCTACCGTCAACAACGTTTCTGCACGAGGTTCGTATCATCTACTTTCGTCATGCTTGCGTGCCATTGTCACGCATGCAAATATCTTTCAGATCGAAAACAACATGCGAATGGCCATCTTAGCATGCCATAATTCACGATTTTTTTAGGCAAACTAATGTACATCAAGATCTTACTCTGTAGCATTTTTCGTTGATGGTAAATTCTCATGGGCCTAAATATGCATATTTTAGTGAATTGCTATAGTGAATGATGCTTGGCCTCCACCGCCTGGTGAAAACCGGATAAAAGAAGGGACCGTATTCCAAAGTCTAGGAGCAGCAGCATAGAACGATAACCCCTGATGGTCCTGGGAATGTGCAAAAGTAGAAGTGTATCATCGTCCATGCTCAAGTTAGGAATATTACATTATATATTTAATAATAATAATAATAATATAATAATAAAACAGCACTTATTAAGCGCAATATACATCGTCGGAAGCCTCATTGCGCTTTACAATTAATAAAAAAATACAGCAAGTAAACTTGCGCGATCCCCCTGGCAAGATGGCAGTGTACACAAGTTGGTAAGTTGGCACAGTTGTCAGTTGCAGGGCATCAAAATTCAATAAATTGTTCTCATGGAATAATATCTAGAAATGTAGCAGTTTGCGAAAAATGAAAGCCTAACCAAAGGGGAAAATGACCACAAATGACCTTTGACCATGGTATGTAACCTTGACATCAACAACATATGAAGGAACCCGTATTGCACCTTCGACCCAAGTTAGGTTGTAATCGGCCTTCAACTTTACAAAGACGACCAGAAAAACAAAAAAATTAACCAAACTGGAACATGACCTCAGTTGAGCTTTGATATTGGTCCATGACCTTTGACATCATCCACATATGAAGGAACCCCTATTGGAACCCAAGTCTGGTTTAAATCGGACTTAAACTTTTCGAAGGAGACGCGAAAAAAAGAAAACCTAACCAAACTGGAACACACACACACACACACACATACATACATACGGACATGCGCACCCTCGCAATATCCCCCTCTGCTTTTCAAGCCAGGGGGATAAAAATTAAAAATAGAATACACATACATATTATATCCAAAAAATTACAAATTTATAAGCCCACAATTAGTACTCACTGCGCTTTATAAATACATTACATAATATTAAAAATAGTACCGTAATACATGTACACATACATATCGTCGCCCACATCACATACTGTCGTATTTTACAAAACACGTTTTCCGAGAAAATCGCAATACGTGGATCCTGGGTTTCCTACCGGAAATCATTTTGTTCCGAAATTCTTATGCATTGTGGGATAGGAATGCACCAACGATGTAGGAGTAGATAAAATAAATAGCGGCATTATATATTCTTGGGTTTGTGGTCATCACGGTAATTTTTCTGTCATAACTGTGCAAAAACCGCTTGCTGTACATAAATTTTACCAGTAACGAGTACTCTTTGATTGCCTTGTATTTTTTGCGCCACAAAATGTGCGCGTAGTTTAAAGGAGGCGCACTAAACCGCGAGCGTGCATGGAGTGATGACCGTATGCCACAAAACACCATAGAATATATATGCGCTATTTATTTTATCTACTTCACATCGTTGGCCATTCCTATCACCACAATTTGCATAAGGATTTCCGGTAGGAAAAACCCGATCCAAGTACTTTAAAATCTACCGCGACACTTCATGTCTATATACAGTAAAACGAAGGATAAAAGAAACATCTAGACTTAACTGTTTGAAGAAAACATTTTAAAGTCCAATATAAACCATTATAAGTTATAAGTCTGTATGTGAAATCACAAATGATGTATACTGCAAAATACGACGCATATTACACCGTTGCTTTTCAATATACTGTTGCATCTCTTGGGCAAGGTTCACAAGTGATAAAATTATACAACATGAAAGGAAGAAGTACTGGTTGTCATTCATTTATTCATGGTAGCATTTCATACAGTACAAGAATATGTGTCAGTTAGCGTAGTACACCAGTGAGGAAGGCGAATTGTCCTCATGCTTGAGAACAACCCCTTTATATAGCCTCAGCCACACACCAACCTGTGAGGGACACTTGAGTTGTGAGGGCTCCTCACCACACGGTGTGGTGAGGGGCCTCACGCCGGGGCCTCACGACTTCAATCAGGCACCACACCTCACAGTGTGTACTACACACCACTTGTGAGGGATGTATGGGCCTTGTGTGGTGGTGCCTATTTCAATATTCCGAAGGGGTCGTTTTTCCGAAGGGTCATTATTCTGAAAATAACACGAGGGTCATTATTCCGAAAGCTTATTTTCCGAAGGGTCATAATTCCGAAAAAAAGCATAAGGGTCATTATTTCGGAGGGTCATCGAAAATAACATAAGGGTCATTACTCCGAAAATAACATAATGGCCATTATTCCGAAAATAATATACGGGTCGTTATTCCGAAAATGACATAAGGGTCATCACTCCGAAAATAACATGACGGTCGTTTTTCCGAAGGGTCGTTATTCCGAAAATAACATAACGGTCATCACTCCGAAAATAGCATGACGGCCGTTTTTCCGAAGGGTCGTTACTCCGAAAATATCATAAGGGTCATCACTCTGAAAATAACTTAATTTACTAAATCTTTACTAAAAGATGGAATGTAAGATGTAATAGTGTCGAATTACTCATCTATACTTTATGCAAAGTTATAATAGGTCAAAATAGCAATCGAAGGGTCTGAAAAATAATTCTGAGCCAAGGTTAGGGGAACGGCGTTGTCGTTAAATTGAGGTAAGTTGCAGAGATGCCAATAAAAATTAACCTGTAAATTATTCCATAATTCCTCATTTTTCTGTCAAAATCCTCGTTAGTAGCCACCATTTAAGTTTATTCTTAAAATTACCAAGCCTGTTTTCGGTGGCGAATACTATTACACGGCAATTTCATAAGGATTGCTATAAAATAGATGGAAATATCTCAGGTGAATTGTAATGAATTGCGCCTAATTTATTAACTATATTTATGATAAGGGACTCAAACCCCAAACCAATTTTTTGCCTTATATTAAGCAGATCTTTAATAATTTAAGCACGATTAAACTAATGATCTGATTAATAACAGAAAGATTTAAGTTTGGTTACCATAAACATGCTGTTGGTAATACATACGGCCGTACCGCAATTTTATAAGGATTTGCTAAGAAATAGATGGAAAGCATTTTTGTAAATTGTAGAGAATGTAATTAGTTAGCATTTCAGGAGTTTAATAATATTATGCCTAGATTATTAAAAATGTTTATGAAAAGGGATTTACAAAAAACCCGAAACCACTTTTTGCCCCATATCGTACAGATATTCAATAATTTAAGCTCGAATAAACTTCACAATTTACATGAAATCTTTCTATCTATTATGTAACAATTCCCTATGAAAGAGAGTTACATTAGCAGTCGCCACCAAAACCAAGCCGGGTAATTTAAGACAAGGTTCAAGATTGATTGCTAAAAATGGGGAAAAATAATTTAGGGGTGAAAAAAATCAGCGGAAGAGCACAAAATGTATCGCTTCTATGGTAAAAATATCTGTAGTTAGTTTGTGATTTTGCAAACGCAAATCTGATAACTTGGTTTATTTTTCTGATACAAAAATTTGCCCGAAAATGAACACTTTTTGGTGACAAAATATTTCATCAACCATCACAAATTGACCCTATATTCTACAAATTTGATAATATCAATCCTTTATACATTTTGAATATCAATTCATATTGAAATAGTTAAAATATTTTATTTGACATTAATTGCATTATTATTTTGCCTTTACTAATTGCTCGCTCTAATTATAAAACTTGGTGTCTTACACACATTAAGGCGGCAAAGCTCACACGCGTGCGGGAACACAATAATTGACGGCCGGCCGTTACAGCAAAAAGTACTCAAACAAGGTTTTGACGGCATAATTTGTTACAAACATCCAACCATGTGGATTTGCATCCTAATGGGACATACAATAGCGTGTGGGATGTTGGGCATTCTAATATTTTAATTTTGGGGTAAAAAATGGTCAAAAAAGGTCAAAGTAGTCCAAAAATAGGTAAATCAATCATATTGACTTTTATCAAAATTTTTCATCAGAACATGTGCGTATACATCCCAAGGGAACACAAATGAGCGGATTGCGTGCTAGTCATTTCAATTTGCATATTCTGGGGTCAAATTGGCCAAAAAAAAAAATCATAAATGAGTCATAATGCCTTTCCTTCTCAACAATCATAATGGGAATGTGTACAGTTTTATTCCCAAAGAACTATAATTAACTGAATACAGTAGTAGCCATTTCAGTTGACACGTTGTAGGGTCAAAATGGCCAAACAAGTTCAAATTTGTCCAAAAATAGGTCAAAATGGCCAAACAACGTCAAATTTGTCCAAAAAATAAATAAGTCATAACACTCTTTTCTCAAAATAGCTTAAGGGAACATGATTTATATTTTTCCAAGGGACAATGATAAAGTAAATAAAGTGCTAGCCTTTTCAATGAACACATTTGGTGTTAAAATGTCCAAAGAGGTAAAAATTACCAAATATAGTAATGCAGTCATAATGACCTCTTTTCTAAAATACTCAAGGGAATATAATAGAGCAGGAGCAGGGTCCTGGGTCAAACATCGTTCACCCCCACTACAGAAAAGGTTTGACACATTTGGTAGTTAGTATGGACCCTCTATATCAATGCTAGGTAGGTATTAATCTCAAATTGTGGTGTCACTTTTTTCAATAGGGGCCAATTTAATAGGGATCAAACTTTTAAAATACACCTATCATGTTGAAATGTGTGCCATATTGTCCGTCTAGTCATTAGGATTCCAAAAATGTATAGGTTGTACCATCTATGACCATTAGTTTTGGAGTTAGATGGTAAAATGGCTAAAATGGTAAAAAAGGTCAATTTTTGTACAGGGGTCAAAATCAGAAGTTGCTTTATTTTGTAGTATCTGCAATGCATAGTTATAATGTTACGCGGCAAAATATGTCATAGGGCAACATAATCCAATTGGCGTTGACCTTCTTTGACCCTTATCTCGGTAGGTAAACATTTAACATAATCAAAACTATACTTTTTGGGAGTCCTCTTTCCTCAGGCAATAATTTGCAAGTTTTTAAAATAGAATCAGATTAACTTTTAATGTTGACCCCTATACAAATTGAGATTGACTTGTTTTACCAATTTAGTCATTTTTACCCTATAACTCCGAAACCAATGGTCGTAAGTGGTACAAACTATACATTTTTGGAATCCTTATGGCTAGAAGAAAAATATTAAACGGTTGACCCCTGTGTATCCTTAAATTGGCCCCTATTGAAAAGTAACACCACAATTTGTGAGTACTACCTACCTAGCATTAAAGCAATATTAGCACATTGTTTTGAAGAGTGCCCCTAATTTTTCAAAAAAATTGAGATTTTTACACGGTTGCATTGGTAACTGGCTAGTAAACTATACCTGTGAATGGTTAAGCTCTTGAATGTCTATGTGTCGCAAACGAAGGAATTTTGTAACTATATAATTAATATCGGGATCCCCGATAATAATTCAACGGCTGCTGGAAACGGCCTTCCAATATGAAATAGCCGGGAAATAGCGCCATGTACGTATCTGCGTCATCTCATTAAGTGTTTTATTGGTTCAGGCAAGTCAAGTTAGAGTCATTTTTATGATGGTTGCACTATTTCATCATGGACGTATATAAACTTAGCATTTACAGTGCTGCCGTTAAGTACAATCATAGGATCCCAATTCTAAATTTACAAAAATCACTCATTTATGGATAAATACGCATTTTTGAGCATTCTCATTCGCAGTATAAGTTTTCTAGGACAAAGTCAACATAGCTGTGCAAAAAATAGCAATTTGAAAATGGGGGCGTCTTCAAAATATGTGCAATATGCTTTACTATAGGGTCCATACTATCAATCAAAGGTTCAAACATTTTTAGATTGACTTCCCACGAACTGGTGTGGACTGGACTATGTCTGAAAAGACACGCTTATCATGCATTCTCCTTAAAATGATATTGGATTTTTCTTGATTTTGACTTCCAAAAATAATCACAACGGAATTGAAAATGGACCTGCTCATCATTGCATTTTTGATTCCGAATGACTGTAAGTGGACTTGCTTTTCGCATCAAATGAGTTTCTAGGAGCCAGACGGTAAGCAAACCCAGTCTGTAGTGTGATACCGAACTGTAGACATGTATAACCCGTGAATGCCATCTTTGCGGGAACTTTGTTTTTGCACTTGCCGTTGATCGCTTATATGGGACCTGCTACGTTAAGTTTGCCACCAAAGGTGTAATAAAAAACTCATTAGCAAATCCATATCCTCATATACTACAATCAGCTGTTTTGTCATGATTGTAAACTTAAGAGCTCTAGAGTGAAACTTAGCCAAGGTGATTTATTATGATGTCACGAGTGTGCTGATAAACGCGTTCACCCGTTAGACGAAAGAACTCATCGGCGACAATCAACGAGACTTCATATTGTCACTCAAGCAAGAAAAATGTGGACTGTCAATGCAAGTGTGTTATCAGGTGCCTTCCTGTATCTTCTACTATATTATCAGAAAGAACCTTCGAACACTGCAAAGTTTGATGCATGGAAATTACACACGCTTGCGCAATATCCAAACTGCATGTAATTGTCCAGATGAAAGCATCATGTGTTGTGCCATTGCTCAGACATATACCATGTCACCTGCCACCACCCTAAAAAAACCACAGCCAAACAACCAAGGGGATTGTGTTGTGTGCCAAGACGTTCACGCTATTAGGTGAAGAAGTGCAGAAGTTGTTGGTGAATCTCAGCAGCAGGTCAATTGATGAGACAAAGAAATGAAAACCTCAAGAAAATCTCAACAGGCAAATTCACAGATAAACGAGAAAGAAAATAACGATCTTAAAGAAGAAATTGCCATCTTGAAACAAGACAAATTGAACGACGGTGAGAAATGCTGAATGTCAAGAACAAGTGATGAGCTTCTTGAACATGAAGAGCTTCCAGAACATTGATCATCGGTGACTCAATGTTAATGGACTTCGATGATCTCACTTTTGAAAATGCCCATGTTCAGCCCTTGAGTGGTGCTAAAATGATAGACATCTTCCAAGAGCTTAACGTTGCACTGACCTGGATACCTACAACGACATTATTATTCATGGTGGTACCAAAGATGTAGCCAGTGGAACCCCTGTTGAAGACAGTACATAGTTACCTGGAGGCAGCAATTACTCTCATCCAGGTAGAAGCTCCAACATCAACAGTCCACGTATCAGCTATATGTCCTCGTTCCAACAGGGATATGAACTTTGATCTCCAGGAGTTAAACCACGAGTGTTCGAGTCTGACCACGCGTTAGACTGCAATTTTCATCAATGCTAGTCTCCAGATGACATATCGGAATGGCTCCGGTATACGTCACAGTTAGTGATGGGCCTTCATCTAAATGACGCGGGTGCGAAACATTGGCTCGTACATTCGCTGATTCAGTCCCAGGGCTGATCTTCTGTGAGAGAACAAAATGGACATCGTCAGAAGGTAGTAAGAGCAGAAGGTCATGCGATCGTGGTAATAACCAAGACGTCATCGTCGCGTGCCAGTTTCCATTCTAGACCACGATCTAGACATTCGGGTTCGCATTCTAGTTATGGACGTAAATCGCCGTATCATGTTTGGACCATAGCAACTCGGATTCGCAATCTAGGTCATGTAAACCGTCGTAACTATCGTCCGAACCATGGCAACTCGTGGAATTATACAGGATGTTACAATTGCGGATTTTCCAACCATAATCAAAGATCTTGTCATTTCAAAAAAGCGTGCAATGTTCGCGTTTGTAATCGCTTTGGTCACAAGGCTCGCTATTGTAGAATTAAGACTGAAAACTGATCCAGTGGACACGAGAGTGCCGCAGTGCCGAACATCAACATCATGTTTTTCTAAACAAATACATAGTTGCAATCATTTAAAACAAACATTTAAATGATCCTGAATGTTTGCAACACATGATAAAAGTGTCATTTCCCAATAGCATGGAATTTAATGTTGTTCCACTATTAATATTTGTCATCCCTCAAAAATAGAAAATTCAGCACCAGAACCATTGTCAATTTAATAAGTTTCTGCCATACGGATTAGTGCAACTCTGTGATGGCAAAGGTCCCCGAGTTAAAAACAAAGTATTTAAATTTGCACATCTTAATATAGAAGTCTCAGTAGTAAATGACAAATTCAGGGTATATGTACGGTGGGATAATTTGGATATCATTGAGTGTTAGAAATGAAACGATGTGCGATCACACAATAAGTGACGTGAAGTTTTTTTTTTGTTTTTTTAAACAAAAAAAAAAAAAGGGTTGTTAAGATGATGGTTTCAATATTATTAGGCGTGATCGTACGAGAGGCGGCGGGTGGTGGTGTTGTGCTATTGATATCAAAGAAGTTTGGATTTCAAAGAAGGAATGATCTATGGAGAGTCAGTTGAATGCATATGGGTAGAAATTATGCAACCTCACACAAGTTCAATTTTACTCTGCTCATTTTATAATCCGATGGAAGAAAGAAATAGGTTTTCGCAAATAGGTTATCTGTCATGTTATCAAATGCTGCTGTTGAGAATAAAGAGGATTCTTTTACTAGTGTGAATTCAATTGTGATTTCATACACATGTCAAATGTAAACAGGTTGAAGATTTAAAATTTGTGGGCGACATGCATCAGTTACAACAGTTAATTGCTTCCGGACTCGAGGGACACCCCACCGTAGTACTATTATTGATTGCTTTTTACCTCTAAGCATGAGCTTTATAGTGAGAGTGGGTAATCCAAACTTTAATCAGTGATCATTTATGATATATGGTATAAGAAAGACCAAGCCTATGAAAGGTCGGCATAAAATAATCGCTCATACACAACTTTGATGAGCAAAGATTTGTAACTTATTGATGAAATCTACCATGGTGTATTTAAAATATTGAATGTGCGTATGCTTGTAGGTATGTGGAACTCAATGCTTCAAGGTGTAGTTGACAAAAACACTTGCCTAAGAGACGCAAACGTAGTTAAGCATCCCCAGGCCGTGTTTTTAAATAATGAGCAGTTAAACAAAAAAGGTTCAAAGGGATTACATTCATGATTGCAAGGCGTTCCAATAATACAACTGACTGGCGAAGGTATAAACTTGCTCGTAACCAAGTAACAGGTATGATCCGGAACAGCCATCTAATATATCAGGATTTGATTAGTAAGAATTGCAACGATTCGAGTTAAATTATGCAAAAAACGCTTAAAAATGTAATTCCGTCTAAAGATTCATCAACTCCTTCATCGATTATGTTGAATGATATGTTTAACATCCGATATTGACATTTCTAATGGGTTTTAACCATCATTTCACTAGTGTTGCATCTAAGTTATCTGATAGTAGAGGGGATGATATTGATCAAAGCACTGAGAATAATGATACTGATGATAATATGTTAAATCAATCTGATTTATATACAACTCGTCTTGATATGTACAAATGTCTCAACAGCTTGGCTCCTCCATATCTCACAAATAAGTTTAAATACATATCTGAAATGCATAATTTTAATACCAGGCAAGCGACCAATGGTCTTTTAGCTTTGCCTAATGTAAAATGGTAATGAACTGAATATTAAAGTCTTCATTTTCATATAGTGGCGTTAATGTGTGTATAACCTTGATGATGTAAGAAACTCACCAGATGTGCAATGTTTTAAGAAAGAACAAGTTCATCATGAGAAGGCAATAGTTTTTATATAATAGTTGTTAATATTCTGTATATTATACAAATGGTTGTTGTTTTAAATAATTGTTTTTCTCTAAAATAATTTTATTGAATTATATTTTAACCTTTATATACGGTGTGTACATGGGTGCATAGTTCGTTGTGTGCGTGCGTGTGAGAGTGAGTGTATAAATGTATAGGATTGTGCGTGTGCGTGTATATGTGTCATACGGTGCGTGGGGGTGTTTGGGTTTGGGCGTGTTGTGTATGTCCGTGGTGTGTGGTGGGTGTGGTGTGTGTGGTGTGTGTGTGTGTTGTGTGTGTGTGTGGTGTGAGCGAGTAAGTCGTGTATGTGAGTGTGTGTTAGTGTGTTATTGAGGGAATCGGGTGTGGTATAATACGAGTATGTCTTGGGGGGGGGGGCAAATCATGTAGACTTTATGATAATTTTTACATATGTATATATATTCTGTACTTTTAAAACAAATGCTATTATTTTATACAGAGTTTTACCACATGTATGTTATTTTTTTATATATTTATGTCTGTTTTAAATTGTATTATTGTTGTTGCAGGGCCCCGTGTTAGAACAGCGGTTAGCTGAATCGGGTTACCCTGGGTAAAGAAAATAATAATAATAAACCGAATAACAAATAGACTATGGGGCGTAGACCAAATAACCAACTGTATAACAAATTCTGTTGTCCCCATCGGGGTCTAGGGAAAACCAATTGTAAATTCATAATTAATTATTACAATCACATAACTGTCTGTTCCCGCACATAAAACTGGCACATTTTCTTGAAAATGAATAAAATGTCACCTCAATTTCTTTTTCCCAATATCGGAGACCAATGGATATGTAGAATTCAGCAAACCATGAGCTAAAGATATTACAATGGGCCCGGTATGCGGGGCCATTGTTATAGCCAGGTGTTACCACTCCACGATTCGGGTTGAGTGACAAATACCCCGTCCTCTCTCACAATAACTAACCAGTTTACATTATAATATAGGTCGTTGACACTAAGTTTTCTTCTGAAAACGCGGTAAATTGAATAGAAATGAAGTTAAGCAGTAAGTTACGGATTTTGGTTCTGCACAAAGTTGTTAGGTCAAAGCTTGCCCAGCAACATTCTCTCATGATGTTTGTTCGCCTTTCTTCCTTTTCTAATAAATTATGAAAAATATGGTCAGAGCTAATTGAACACGCACTATAGAAGCTCAAGAATTATTTATTTGTGAATGAGGATAAGTATTTTGTGCTTAAGTCCTGAAAAAGTACTCGGTCTAAATTGGAGAGGCGGTAACAGCTGAAATCTATTCAGCTGCGCGACAATATAACAATGGTCCAGCCTGCACTCCCAGATGAAAGGGAATCTGAAGTGTTTTTCTACACCGCATACCGGACCGGTGATTTAACTCCATTGTTTGTTGCATCTATGTGTATCCATTGGTCACTGATATTGCGGAAATGAAATTGAAGTGACATTTTATTCATTTTCAAGAAAATGTGCCAGTTTTATTTGCGGGAACAGACGGTTATATTATTTTAATAATTTATTATAAATTTACACTTGGTTTTCCACTAGCCCCCCGATGGAGACAACAAAACAACAGCATAAAAGGACATGCCCCATAGTCTAAAAACTGTTACAACAATCTAATCGCGAGCTGACGAAAGCATGGACGAGTTTCTCAGTGGTTTCGCGATTAAGATATTTGCGAATATGCCCAATCTTTCTAAGGGAGAAATTTGCGGCGCTACAAATGTTATTGACGTGAGAACTCATACTGAGATGATCATCAATTGTAACAACAAGGTTACGTGCAGCATTAACTGTTTGCACAGAATCAGAACCAATCATGACAGAGTTGATAGGTGTAATATTCCTAACAAATTTCGATGTAATATGAAGGATTTCAGTTTTTGCGCCGTTCAATTTCAACTTATTCGCTCTCATCCAGTGCTGCACGTCTCTCACACAGATGGGGTTGCCACAGACAGCACAATATGCCACAGGCTAATAAGGAATATTATTATGATTATAATAATTATTATCATTATTTTACCATTAATTTGTTTGGATTACTATCTATATATTTACTCGAGTAGGGTTGCCCAAAATAGCACAGTGCCACAGTCCAAAATGGACTATTATTACTATCATATTATTGCATTTTTAAAGAATATCACATTATTTATTCATGATTTGTATATATTTTCTCGTTAAAGGCCTGCCGCAAATGTCATTACGACACTAATTTAGAAGTACCCTTATTATAATGTAGTTAAAAATAACCCTTTATAGTAAATTATATCCGGTTAATGTTATTATGTGGAGAGCCTCACTCTTATTGGTATTTTTTTATAATATTTCGTGATCTCTTACATGAAGGTAGAACTGAAATCTGGTGATCTACCGACTCAAAACCATGAGACCTACCTTATAGTACATTTTGACGTTTGTTCGATGATTCACGTTTCACCAAGACAAGCAACTATCACCCTGCTCATTTTCCCTACAGCACCTTCGAATAAACCATTTCCTTCGGTGACACACTTAGATCCGGTGGATAGAATCGGTATCATGATTAAGCTGTGCTATGTGATGTACGGCCCTTAATGTTTTTTCTGCTTGTATTACTACATCGCCATAAGTTAATGGCTACTTTATTACAAAACGTTCAAAGTCTGAGCAAGAAGGCTTTGGTCTGAGCAATCATCGGTTCCTTGGACCCCGGACTCCCACTTAGGTAAAATTGTGGATGCAGTCAATCAGGAGGTCAGGCCAACTTGCGTTATTTTCTTGTACACTAGAAGACCAATTAAATTGGTGTGACCTCAATAGCTGGTCGAAAACGCTCTGGAAAAGTGTCCTTATTTGAGTCCCCAAAATACCTGAATTCATTAATAAATCATGTATTCTTGTTTCGGAACGTCAACGTACATACCAAGTTGGTTCTAATATACGTTAAAGGTGGTTGTGGGGTTAAAAACAACGAGATAAAAGCGACGATTTTTTAATTTGGAAAAAGCGTGGTCTCTGAGTTATATAAGTCCCCAAATTTTAAGCCTCCCAAATATTAATGATGTGCTACAAAAAAGTCCTGGGTACGTGTTTTACTCTATCTCTTTTGAGAAGCGATGACCACGGAAAATGTATACCTGACATTTAAGCTAGCATCATGGAATCTGGTTTCCACGATTGAATAACTGCAGCCGTTTTGCAGGCTGTGTGCAAGGACTGTGGACAATGGCAAGGTCGTTGCCTATTGTATTTTGTGAAAGCCCATGTAAATGACCCTGTCCAACAATTTTGGTGTGAACAATAGTACTTTGGTGACCTGCCTACTAACGGTTTAGGAGCGGACAGGGTTTAATATTAGGCCATGGTAATAATACATTTTTGCCTTTTATTTTAAATTTTCGCGCTCCCCAGCGCTGGGGATTACGTATTTCCTTCCAACTAAAATTAAAACAATATTATCTTAACCACGAAAAGCTTTGTCCCCACTGAAAGAGTGCACAATTATTTTAGAAAAATGAATAAAATGTCAACTCAATTTAGTTCCATACTATCAGTGACACTTGATATACACATAACCTCAACATGCTCAAGCGAACAATGGAGCTATGATATTCAATAATCGGCACGGGACACCACTTCACATTCTTTACATCGGTCTATTGTTAATGTGCACGGCAGTGAATAGACTTCGAATGATGTCCTTGCCGCATTGGCAAGTTTTTCCATCGTTCGCGATAACAGAAATCTTGAGATTCTACTGTGGTTCATTAACTTTGACTATGATTAATAATTTTTTTTTCGAAAAGAACATGTAAAGGACCAAATTCATGAAGAAAAGCCCATGGCAAGACTGACCTAATTTGGGGCAATAACCTAGGTCCGCAAGTTATTGTCTTTAAAACCCCTATTTCTATTATTCAATTTACCAAGAACGGCAATGGTTATTGTCGCGAACTACATTTTAAAAATCATGAAGCGAGTTATTATGTGGCCCTTTAAGTTATGAACGGATACTAGAGCTCAATACGCGGAAGTGATAACACCTGAATAGCTTAAAATCTTTCAACAGTGTAGGCAGTTGGATCGTACAATGGACTGCTACCCTGTTGAAAGATATCTGAAAGGTGTTGTTTAGGTTGATTTTGATATCATTTAGCTCTATTGCATGGCTTGAGTTCTTAAACGTGCACACATGTCACTTGACATTCTGGAGTAAAATTGATTTTGACCTTTTAATTCCAATTTTTTAAATTGTGCACTTTTTTCATTTGGGGATCCAGCTTTTCCTGGTTTACAATAATATTTTTTAATTTTTTAGTGAAGGAAGTAAGTGATCCCCACGCTGGAGCATTAAAAGATCGTTCACACGAACGTATCCTGGCCTATATTCAGAATACAGGGGATCTTATTTGCGATTTCGTGAGTAAAATCTTAGTTTACTCCGTGTCAACCATATTTACGATCCTGACCAAGGAATTTGATTTAAAACAGAAGCATATTATAGTGGGTCAGCATGGATGGAGATATTTAACAGGTTGAAATACTATTATAACATGTAGGTCAAGCGTTTTACATACAAAAATAAAAAACATGGAAACAATTATCAAAACTAAGCTATTACGCTCTTGCAAGAGCGCGGAAGTTAGGCGGTTGGTGACCGTTGACTCGAAAAGATTGGTCGCATGAAGAGGTCACAAATGTTCATTCTTTGCAATCCACAGATGGCACCATTCAGATTTTGCCAAGCGATTTAATTTGTTAGAGCCTAGGTTTTCTTGGAATGCCCCTTTATTGGGAAATGTGGTATCTGGTCCAATTGTATTGATAGCCTTTAATTTGTAGGAGTAGGAATCTGTAGATTTCAGGGAATACTCCTTTAAATGGTATTGTTGTACTCTGGGTCCAATCTGAGAACACCTCATATGCAGCATCTACCAGGGATATTGCAAGCGGAATCTCATAATGAGAGCTTTCATAAATATTAGAAAACTCGCAACTCCGCCATGTGCAACTAAAAAATCAACTCGTACATTTAACTCACCAATCCCAATTCAGGAACTCGCAACTCGCAGGTTATCCACACCCATATTTGTCCACTTCATGTTCCCTAGCATCTTTACTTCCAAACCAGGAACATAAATTCCACACTAGAGTTACCGAACCTATAAACTAATATACAAAATAAATGAATTAGCTAGTGTATCACTTTATTCCATTGTATAGTGGTCGATCAATTAAGCCTCCAAAATTAATAGTTTTGTAAAGACAAAGAGGAGTTAATATAAACATCACTCCACTTCAATAGCTTTAACATTGTATGCAATTGCAGTTTAAACAATTCACTGTCTTGGTGATATACTCTTTATGGTAAATACTATGCTCAATATCTGATGTCGAAACAAGCACAAAACATAACACATACCCGCAAGGCTCTCAACAAACAAGTGTAACAGTTTTGTCTATACCCAAATTGGCATTGAACATATGCTCACAGAAAGAACCCTGTCAGTTCACTTCCAGTTAAAGAAGTGGTCATATATCACTCAAGCCTGGGGTCAAAAGGAGCAGGTTATATGCATAGAGTGCACAGTGCTGCTGTATACACTGTTAAGTGCCATGTCTCAGATACTAGATCTTGCCAATGAAATTAAGCCCAAGGTTATGAAAAGCTTGGGTTAGGTTTTTTGCCGGCCCTTATGCAACATTGTATCAAACAATACCCTTTTCTGAATGGTCTCAAGCTGCTTCATCTGCATGATTCACGTTCCATCATGTAAAACTGTATGTAGAGGAGATACTTTTAAAGAAAATCCCACTTTTGACCCCGTGACCCCACGTAACCTTTGTGACCCAAAACAAAGCCACACTGCATATAGCTTTGTGGCCTGGGTCATTACTCTGAGCGGTTGTTCATTAGAGGTCAAGCCGTTAAGGAGAGTAGTGGTTGTAAGAAAGAGAAGAAAGAAAGAAAGAAAACAGCAAGAAACAATAAGTTAGGCGAAAAGCCTACTTAAAGATATTTGGACAGTTCATAGGGCCCCAAGTAAAAAATTAAACAGTTTCTCGTCCCCGCCGTTCGCCCTCGTCCCCGCCCTCCTCCTTTTTTTGAGATTCTTCAAAGTTCTCTTTTATTTGTAGCTTTCATTAGAACTGCTGCTAAAAGAAGTTGAAAACTTACACTACAGCCTTGCAAATGTATAATATATCATTTCAGGATAGTTTTTGTGCTCACTAGAGGGGTCTACCTCTCAAAACAAAAAATAAAAGGCCTCTTCATTTTTCTCAACATTTCATTCTGCACCATGAATACGCCCAAATATGGTGCTAAATATGAATATTTACAGCTGTTTTTCCCAATAAAAAATGCCCTCTAGTCTTTTTCAAACCTGGACGAGAACATCCCTCCATGTTTGAAAGAAAGTGTTTATTTCTTGAAATTTGGTAAAATGTATGTATACACTCCAGAAATTGGCTACAACACTATGACCTGGGTCCTGTTGAAAGGGATTTTGGGACTGGCTTTTTTGCCACTCATGGTAGGTCAATAACCTGCCCTACATTAAAACTTAGCTGAGCGAAGCTAAAGTTGAAAAAATCCAACTCTCAGCGAAGCAGTATGTGAAGGGTTTTTATCTTTCGCTGGGGTAATAAAATTGCTATAAGTGGGTCAATTTCTTCATCAATTGGTATTGTTATTTCTTCGTGGGATTTCATCTTTATTCGCAAACTGCTTATTCCTACCCATAAAGTAGTGTTATAAACGGGAATGATAAATGTGTTAGGGTGGGGTTACGGGTATAATTCTCCCTACTAAAATGTGGGGTAAAGTGCTAACACTTAAGCCTAAATTGGTTCGAAACCAAGACATGGTAGGTTTTTCTGAAAAACATTTACTTTTTAATATCATCTATTGTCATGAGGAATTTGTTTAACTACTTTGGTGTATAAGTACAGAAATCGCATGAATTAGAACTGTCCCAAATAAAGTTACCCCTTTATATTTTCCCACATTGGGGTAAGTGGGACACTACTTTGGTAATTTAGTTAATTATTGGAGTAAGGAGATCACGAAAAGAATATATATTCACGGCCTGTTTACTACTTGAAATGATTTCAAAAATATTTAGATATGACATATTATAACACCATCAATATTTTTGCGCTCATAATTTTTCACGTACTTCAAATTACATGCCGAAACTCACATTCTATTATCGTTTATTGCACAGAATTTGGCCTATTTATCATTTTTTGGTCTAAAAATTCATATTTTCAGAAATACGTATTTTTAACATATAATTTTTTATTTTTTTGTTCTTTTGGTTTTTTTTATATTATTTATATTTTTTTCAAAAATATGCACAAAATAAAAATTATACCAGCTCAATATAGCCTTGTCCTACTTACCCTAAGCGAACTTGAAAATGTGAGGGGCTAAGTGGGCCATCCGGCATATTTATCAGGCTCATTTGCATTTTAATGGGCACGAATTTTGTTATATTTTTTTGCAACTTGCTGATAAAAACCTTATTGTTATCATAGATTAAATGCATAAACTTAAACTTTTCTCTACGTTTCAGCAAAAATATTTTCTTTGTTTCGGCAATTAACACCGCTTAAAGGAAATATGTCACGATTTTTGTCAAGCTCATTTTGACTTACTTCATAAAATATATGTCACATACATCACGGAATTCCCGAAAAAATAATACATTTGGCAATGTAAAAATAACAAAATAGAGCATTTAATTTTTGCTTTTTTGACATACAAGAAACGGGCGGATTTTTCGCCACGGCTTCAATGTGATTACAAAAGCCGCCCAATTTTGCTCTCCTCGTTGACGTCAAGGATGACGCAAAACCATCGTGTGGACTCGAATTGTTATTGCTGAAACTATAATAATGATGGATTAAATAAAAGTATAATAAAATTTTGAAAAATAGTTACAGAGGACATATTTTTGTTTCATTTCGTTGTGTTTTTAATTCTTATTGATAAAAAAAACACATCGATCGCAGTTATAGGAAAGTGCAACACTGCGATATGATAGTCACAACGATGTAAATTATGGATGGTCATCACTTTTGACGTCACCATTTGCCTGCGATGTGGAATTTGTCATAATCGTTTTCGAGTAAGCTATTGGGCCGAAAATTAAAAGGGCACATACTCACAAATGTGGACAATTTTGAACTTTATTTTGATTTATATGTAATCTACTTTACTTAGCATTCCCTCCATACCAAATTTTCCCAATATTCAGAATCATGACAATATTTCCTTTAATTCAGAATAATTCGCTAATTTTGGACCTAAATTTTTGTTGGATACACCGTTGACATGTTGCCAGAATTTTGTTCTTGATTGAGGGATTAATGTAGTTTTTGTATCCCGCTTACCCAGTGTCCCACTTACCCCATTGTACCAATCATTCAAATACTGCATAAAATCTGCTACAGTCCTTATGGAATAGATATCGGAACCATACATTGACGCTATATTCGATCTGAAGATTTATTGAAGGTTCAGGATCTGTGTAATTCAATCCGATATATATAAGGGGTGCTTAGGAAAGTATCCATGATTTGCTTTCTATAGTCTATTTTCCTGATTTATGCTTCCCGCTATATATAAATATATATATATATATATATATATATATAAATATATATATATAATATATATATAAATATATATATATATATATATATATAATATATATATATATATATATAATATATATATATATAATATATATAATATATATATATATTGACAATCACATGACCATGTCATCTCATATTACTAATGTTAGCAAATCTGTTTTTCATTTTCGAAATATCGCCAGAATCAGGAAGTATATCGATCAACCTACATGTCACCATGCTGCAGGTTCTTTAATTCTTTCACGTCTAGATTATTGCAACAGCCTTCTCTCCTCGCCCCCATCTACTTATATTTCTCGCCTTCAACGTCTATAGAATACGTCTTGTATTTGAAGTTGACCGCAAACACGCCCCTGGGCCACTTTTGAAATCACTTCACTGGCTACCAATACGCCAAGTTGTCGCCAACGGATCATATTTAAATTACTTTTGCTTGTATATAAATGCCTTCACAACCAAGGACCAACATATTTATTGAATTGTTTATATGTACCAAAGAGACAACTCCGATCTTCCAATGATTATCTTCGTCTTGACTACCCTATCACTAGAGTAATTAGCTGGTGATAGAACCTTCACAGTATCCAATGGCGGATCCAGGATTTGAAAAATGTCAAAATTACCGGGGGGCTGAAAGGCTGTAACTGGTCCAAAATAGCTCAAAATGGGCTGATTTTGCAAGAATTTGCAGAATTACCCGGAGGCGCGCGCCCCTCCCTGGATCCGCGCCTGGTATCTGCATCAAAAGAATGGAATAAGCTTCCTGTATTTATTAGACAATCTTCATCTACTGCTATTTTGAGAAAATTTCTCAAAACTTATTTGTTTCCGTAATCAGTTTTTCAGTTTGTGTATGATGCATCTTTCTAACATTGTTTTTAATGGTGCAAATGCTCATTGTATTGTATTAATTGTTGTCCTTTATTCTTTTTTCAGTGTTTCCTTGTGTGGTAACACCCATAGTTTTTTGTCCTTGTTGTCCTTGCTCAAGTTTGGTGTTTTATTGCAATGGTCCTTTATGTCATTGCGCCATGAATTAGGCCATTTCTCTATTTTTTTGTTGTACAGCGCTTGTTAAAGGCGTTATATTACCTATATTATAATTATTATTTTACATTGCATGTTTAACTTGTTTTTAAGTTATCTTGCACCTTTACTCTACTTTGTAATGTACATTTAAGTTTGTAGTTTAAGTCATTTTATTCTGTAAGCGCTCTGAGCCTTTTGGGAATGGGAATAAATGCTGTATGTATTGTATTGTTATGCTTACAAAACAAAGTTTGATGTCTATGTCATCGTATTGCGGATTAATGTACCCCTCATCGGTTACTATTTACATATGCAAACAATGTTTATTATTTATTTATTTAAACTTTCTTTAGGCAGGGTAGCCCCTTCAGTGACAAGAGCACTGATTTCCAAGGAGGCCCTGCATATACACATTTTACATTGTACAGATTGAACTTTGAATATAAGATAGATATACCATGAACTAAATACACATAAATACAGAATAAAATAAAGTACACAATGAATATATTAAACTAAATGTACAGAGACATCTACAGCAGTACAGAATATGCTTATGTGGGATTTACAAATGTAGATGCTTTAAGCTGAGATAAACTCATTGTGTTATAGTTACAGCGGATAACTGAAGGAAGACTGTTCCATATTTTGGTTGCTCTCATATGTATTTACCAGTTTCTATTCAAAAGACGTAGTATTTCATATCATTGGTTATAATTAACTTTTTGACGCACCCTTTATCAAAGTTCGATCGTCATGTGATAATTTGGGGTTTTGATTTTATGCATAACTTGATATAACACGGACCGGTGATATGCGAAACTGTCATCTGTCGTTCAAGCTAAAAATCCTCAAACTAGGAAATTTGTGAAATATTACTAGTTCATAATTTGAATGAAACCGTGTGCTTCATCGAAACAGTAGGCAGGTAGGTATTTGTAAAGCATACTTACAAAAGTAACATTTAACCTAAAAAGTGATGGTAAACAAGAACAAAGATTGCTATGCTTTAATTATAGATTCATGTTGTGCTTGAAATCAAATGTATTCACTGGGCAACGATAGATTTCCAGAATTAACATTTAGCTATCTTACAAAATTATTGGGGTCAATAGGGTTGTTTTGTCTTCGCTGATATTGTATTGATATTAGTCTTGACAAAGTATTGACAAAGTGTGCTCACCTACATAATGTATAGATATTGTTATTGGTTTTGCCATGCATGTTTTAGAACTGTTGTTAACAGCAATCTTTAGTACATGTGGATCTGTATTTTTGTTAAAATTTCATATACAATCTTGCAACCAAGGTTTTTCTAAATCAGAATTGTATGAGGATTCCAAAAATCATGGGTGTCAATGTGTTCTTGGATGTATTCTAGGGGGCAAGGTTTATACTGGGGTCAAAATATAAAAGGGGGCAAAATGTGTTTTAAAGTATACCATTATGTTGAGTACCTTTCAAGGATTACAGAAAGGTATAGTTTGCCCTATCTGAGGGTGATAGTACAAGAGTTATATACAAGGCAAAACAGGTTCAAGGTCACACTGGGGTAAAATTTAAGATTCATGGGTTTGTTTTAAAAATGGTGCCAATGAACGATTTAAAACCAGTTTCAACAAAATCGGACCATTCTATAAATACTGACCTTGAACTTTCCTTAGGCTATTATAGGTCGTAAATATGGCAAACTATACCTTTTTAGAAACCTTACGAGCAACCGAACAGATTGGTATAAATTTTAAAACAATTTAAACACTTTTATTGTTTACCCCTGTACAAATGTTTCCCCTTATAAATCACCCAAAAACACATTTTAAAAAATGACACCCATGATTTTCAGATTCTCCATTAAAAATTCTGTATTAGTAGGGTTATAAACGAGAATCCTATTATAGACGTTTTGGGGAAGAGGTTTGAAGATTTTTTCTATAGTTTGCAGGGTAGAATCAGAATTTTTGGGTCCAACCTCTGGGAATGTTGGGGAACTTTGTAAAATAAGGGGTAAATTAGTACAGGGTAAATTTTGAAACATCAAGACATTGTGTTTAACATGTACACCAATGTATTTGTCTCATTAAAGGATTAAAAAAGGTATAGTTTGTCTATGTTCTGACCTTTAGTTAAACAGGTACAGCCTATTTTTAGGTTCAAGGTTCTCTTTGGGGGTAAAACTGGTAATCACAATTGTTTCATCTTGCCTTATTATACAATTGTTTGGCATTTGGTTTCGTATTAGTGGGGCAAAATGTAAGAGGGTCTATATGTCCTATAGGGGTCACCAAAACTTGACCTCAAATTAATACAGAGCTTGTCACCCAAAGAAATTGAATTAATTTTTCATCAGTAGACCAGGGCAAAATTTTTGACATACGGTTTCAACAATTCTGAGCACTGGATTTTTCCCCCCCAGAATGACCTGAACCTTATCAGGGCTGTAGCCCTGTAACTAACGGTGGGAACCTTACAAACTATACTCTTTTTTAATCCTTATGATGAGACAAATACATTGGTGTACATTTAAACACAATTTGACTCAATTTCATCATTTACCCCGGTACTAATTTTAAACCCTTTATTTTACAAAGTTCCCCACTTTCCCAGAGGTTAACCCAAAAATTCTGATTCTGCACCCTTCAACTAAGAAAAACATCTTCACATAAATCTTCTTCCCCCAAACTTCTAGAATGGGATCTGGTTTATAACCCTACTATATTGGAAAAACATTGGTGTCAACAATGTATCTGAAAAAAAACTAAACCAAAACATTAAAGAAATTGGCACATTTTTAGAAGAGCGCCCCCAATTTTCAAATTTGATATTTTGCAGCAGTTACGTTGGTACTTGTCTAGGAACTATAACCTTAGCGACCGAAATGCTAAAAAATAGCGTATTTATCCCAAAATAAGCGATTTTGTAATTAGAATTGGGATCCCAGATTGGATTAACGGCAGAGCTGGAATGCTACATTTATGGGCCGTCCATGGGACATAGTGCCACCACCTCGAGAAAATAACCCTCTAATTGGACTTCCCGAATATTAAAACAATAATGGATGAGCCGTAGACACGTACATGGCGCTATTTCCCGGCTATTCACATTGGAAGGCCGTTTCCTCCAGCAGCCGTTGAATTTATTATCGGGGATCCCCCGATAATAATTATTCCTAGTACAAAAATTCCTGTCCGTTTTTGACAACTAGAACATTTTCGAGCTTAAACCAGTCACAGGTATAGTTTACTAGCCAGTTTTACCCAATGCAACCGTGTAAAAATCTCCAAATTTTTGAAAAATGGGGGCGCCCTTAAAAAAATGTCTAATATTGCTTTAATTACATTTCCACCTGTTCTAACTTCATATCAAAGTCCTTTTTCGTAAGGCAGCCCTATTTGATTCTCTGCTAGATTATATTGCTATGTCAGCTTTATCTGTCAGTTTTGTGTAAAGGTTGTTTTTATATTAGCGCAATAAACACGAGGGGCAAATAGATTTCCCTTCTTTCTTCTCTTTGCGATACATTGATTTGTAACCTGATAATATTTTATGCAGCTCAAAGAGACAAGACGCTGAGTTTGATTTATGAGCTCAAGTCCTGCAATATTTGAGAGTTCATATCTTGGGGTTTTTTCCTTTTTACTTCCAATCGAGTGTCAACCCGATGTTGACGTACTTGTTTCCACATAGCAAGGGAATGCCAAACTTTTGTACACTTTTTCCATAATTGTGTCGAAATAGCGACTACTGCCGTCCATGTTATTCCCGGGCCAAAGACCCCATATTACCAGATTGTGTGGCAATGAGAAATAGCATCTGGGTCCACAGTCCGTGAACAATGGTGAACAATAGGGCAAATCGATTCAGTTTGACTCTTCCCGCAACATTATAAGTTTCAGCTTTAATCCGTTTGTCGTCTATGGAGCCCGACTATGATTACCTTCCGACTATGATTACTTTCACCACGTCCTTCGATTTCATACATAGAATAATGACAAGACCGCCTTTGATTTCAGCGGCTAGAACCAACAATCAATGGATTACAAAACCATTAACTACCGAGCATCCAGCATCCGATGCGACGGGTCTTAATACTAATTTCCATTTAATTTGCGAAGCTAAAATTCTTCAAAAATTCTTATTGGGAATTTAGTAAATCATAACATATTCTCTTTTTCACGGTATCCAAACTTAAACTAAAATAATTCTTTTAAATCTCGGAAACTACTTTATGCGAGCGGGTTTGTCATAATTCCAACATCATTTGCGACATGCAAGAATGCCCGATGTTAACATCAACAGCTTTCATTTGAAGCAAATACTAACAGGCCGGATGGCTCACTTTGGAAATTATTTTTAATCGACAGCAAGACCGATTGAAAATACATGGCGACCTTTCAAAACGAATGGAGTCTGAGCACCTGCTTTCTTCTGAAACTTCCTCCGTTAATGACCCTACCCCATCGTCCTCACATCAAAAGGTGTTGAAAACGGAAGACTAATCAAGCCTGAAAAAGGGGACGACCTCAAACCAAGAGTATGGGGGCCTATAAAAATGAAGATGGTACTTATGAGTTCCTATTTTGCATTTAGGAAAAAAAGCGTTGACAACAAGCAGGGGCATGGAATACGTGGGACCTATGCTGATCACAAGTAAGTGGTAGCGTCCTAGGTTCGTCCATCTGAAGGACCCGCTCTCGGTGGCTAGGTCACAGAAGGGGAGCAAACACAGGGGGAGGGGCGAGGAATCCTCTAGAGGGACATCCTAGGCGGAAGCCCCGTGATAACTATGGAGTCCACTCCCTACGTTTGGGAATTATGACATTTCTATTCTGGTTTCATCCACAATTTGCAATTTGGTCGATTAGGAAAAAAATGAAAATCATGCGTTCCTAGAAATCTAGTAAAATTATATATGGTGTACAAATGAATTCCAACTCATATTTTTTAACCATTGGATTTGTTGGTCGCGGACACCACTCCTGAAAATAAGAAAATGCTTTATTTCACAAATCAAAGTATTTCACGAACCAAAGTAATTCTGAAACCACTCACTGTTTGTTTAATTAGGCTAAAGGGCTCAATATGTGAATGTAAAAAAATGCCTACCGACCCTACTTCAAATGTCCATCTGCCTGTATAGAATAGGGTTTTCTTTTTCGCGGCCTTATGTCGCCCTTTGTTTTCAAGAAGTTCCCGCCGCTGGTAGGCCTAAGCATCAGTTGTGATTCAAAATAAAATCAAGGCTTGTGTTCTGAAGTTCCTTAGAACATGTGTGGACCAACCGACGCAGCAAAACCCTTGACAAGCTTTGACATCAGGGACCTTTTAATTGTTGCTATATGCACGATGCGTGTCCTTTTGTGTGGAATGTGTATTTTTTTTTAAATCGATAGAACAAAGATGTATGTCAACTAAACGCCAAAAACTCATGTTACATTGGTATCCTCATAATAATAATAATTATTACCTATTAACGTTTTTTCTTAGCAAAGGCAGTTCTTGGCTGGACTGACGCTGATATCGCCTTATTAACAAACTGGGGACCAATCACTTACGTGATATCTGCGCCATTATTTTCCTGGATAATGGATGTTAAAGGTTAGTTGGTGAATATCAGCTAGAACAAAAATATAGACCATGATAAAACTGTTTTGCTTATCAACTTTTCCAGTTCTGAAAAAGTGTGATTTTCAGTCTTTCCCCTTTTTTTGTAGGTTTGAAGCCGTCCGTGACGTTCGCCTCTACGCTTCTAATGATTGGGGTGGCTGTAAGGTGTATTCCAGCCCCTGTGAAGTATTTAAGATGGTACGTTAAAATGAAATCCCTGGCGTTAAAATGAAATCCCTGGAATGAAATATCTAAATATCAGAAGGAATCGGCGCGCTGAAATCCTTTAGCCTGCATGGGAGGTAACAGACATTTGTAACAGATCTTGAGTACAAATGGTTTGAGTGAGAGCGTAACAGCGACCACCGAAACGTGATTCTTAAGCGCCGCAAATGGTACCTTAAGGAAGGGGTCTAGACAAAGATTAAACAGGGGTCAAATTCCTTAAGTATACCAAGTTATTTGTCTGACCATAAGGATTCCAAAACGGTATGGTTTGTACTATCTACAAGTTAAAGTCTGGGAGTTACAGGTTAAAAACAGCAAATATCATTAAAAATGGCCAATTTCAGTTGTACAGGGGTCAAATTTTAAAGTTGCCCTGATTTGGATAACAAACGGTGCAAATTGTTAATCATAGGATTAAAATAAGGACTATTTTTCATTGTCTTAAATGCTTAGTTACCAATGTAGGGGGTCTCAAAGGTCGGCGTCCATTGCATTCAATATGAAACTTGACCTTGTCGATGACAAAGTCTCGGTATAATCACTGCACCATTTATAATAATCTACATGTTGCTGAAATCCCATGTTTGAATAACCATTATTTACATCGTAATCTGCTTTTTGATATATTTCGCATTATTCTCTCAGGGTAATGAATGTCGGTCATATATTCATAGGATTAGCTGGGCCTGTTCTTATGGCTGGACCTCCGTTAGTTTCGGCAGTTTGGTTCCCTCCACATCAGCGAACAACCTCCACAGCAATTCTTGCATCAGTTGCTTATCTAGGCGTAGCATACTCATTCTTGATTGGTCCATTAATTGTCAGCGACATCAACACACTCAACAGCACAGCGTAAGTTGGGATCCATCTTTCTCTCTCCTTCTCTCTCTCTCTCTCTCTCTCTCTATCCCTCTAAACCCAACCACTACTTCAAGCCGTAAACTAATGCCCTGGTATAAACCATTGACGGCAAACCGAGAGATTTCTTGGTTTCTATATTTATTTGATCATATACAGTGAATTCATATAAATTAGACACTCAAAGGGTTTCTTAATTTACTATTTGTCTACAAAAATACCTTAAGAGTGAAAACAAATTGACCTTAAATTGCTATGTTTTAATAAAACAAATGCTCAATTTTGTATTTAAACAAAAAAAACATATGAGGAATTTCACAATTCTGTACACACAGGTACAGGGCGCAAATTGCTGCAAAGACAAAGAGCAACGTCAGGAAAACACTAAGTCATTACCGATAGGCTAGTTGATTTCTAATACATGTGAATGTGTATAATGCAATCAATTCTATATCAATAAAATGCTTTTAAAAGTTGCATTGAATGTATCATACGTTGATACGTTTATTGTATCATTATCTTAATAGAATAATTCCACCCGTCAACCAAAGTTTTTACGAAGGTACGTTATTTTATACTTTTCATGGGCTTAAAGTGGCATAATTAAAGTGAGCTTAAAATGGCATACATTCTAATCAATTACATTGCATTGTATAAACTTGGTGATCATGTAAATGATACATAGCCGATTAAAACGTCTTCAATCTTCATACTAATTTACAACACCGTTTTGATTTTGAAATTCATTGAGAGCAGATCATATTATCAAGGGAGCTGTAATTTGAAATGATCATAACTCTGAACTGGAATTTAACAATGATGGGACTTATGGTGAAATTCATGCATTAAAGGGATTAGCAGCGATATTCCGAGAGAATCGAAAAACGTGAAAATGCATTTTTTTTAACTTATAAATCAGGATAAGTGTGTACAATTCCATATCACTGCTTTAATGTAGAAACAAACCACCAAATAGTGAAAAAAGTGAAGTATTTGAGGAAATTTGTCATACCGTCTCCCGCAAATAGACATACAGCGTGGACGTCTCCAAAATCTACAATAAACAGCTGATTGTGGTTTAGTGGTTTACACTAGCACAGAATAAACGAAGATCAATAATGTTTGTGTTTGAGGTCAAACTGTATTGATCATAGTGCACAATACAATGCTTAAAATCTGGGATATTCCCCAAGAAAGGCTTTTTTGATCTCAAGTCGGAATTTTGATACGCACGTATAGAAATTAAAGAATCAGATGAAAAGTACTGCATTGTCTTTAATACACGGATTTCAAGCCAACCACTTGCAGGTTATGTTTACATATCCATGCCAGTAACAAAAAATACAAAAATGTGAATTTTGATGATTTTTCTGATGTTTAGGATTAGTAAATCGCTGCTAATCCCTTTAAGTGATGAGCAAAAATTCATACTGTGTGTGAACTGAGTCTCTCTACCAAGTCTCCTACTTTCTAACAGGAAAACCATTATTTTAACCGCGCGGGAAATGTCTATACCTCAACACTACCATTGATACAAATCTAATTAGTATTCAGAATTTACTCCGTGCGTGAATACCTTCATTCGGCGTTGCGGTCTACATGCGTATATTAATGAAATAATGTAAATGCCTTTATATTACAAGTATATGCTCTATTTAAGCCCATAAAGAATGCATTTAAATGTGTGATAAAGATACAATACAACAAGAAGAAAGTAGCCTAACGTTGCTTATAATTAATAAGATCATTGGTGGTAAAGTGAAAATCCCACTTTGCAATTTCTACTTTCTTGTGTTCTTGACAGAGAGTCATCCAACAATTATACCAAGCGTTAGAAATCATCATTTACAAGAAATCAACTTACTTTTGTACATAGGTAAGTCTTTTTAGCTGATCGGCCAAAAAAAAAAATACGGGCCGTTAGTAAAACAATGGTTTAATGTTGATGTTAGGAACATAGGCCATTTGAAAGAGTTATAGCTGCAAATAAGCCGTCAGATTGAAAAAGATGGTTAACCTCGATCACTTGCAATTTTCTGTTCTAACGATATATATTTGTGTTTTTTCATTGGATTGTTTCATTAAAAAGAATTATGGGCAGATTTAAAAATTGACACAAAAATAGGACATTGTGTCCAAAATTTCAAATTGGATTTACCATTGACTTTTGGTAATCTCAGAATGACAAAATTCATTAAAAAATATTTTTAAAACTTTATTTCCAATAATGCATTTTCACTGATAGGAATAACCCCAAATGTATCTTGATGTCCATTTACACATTAAAATATTTCAAGCAACATTGAAGGCTTTTCGAGAAATTTCAACTAGCGCTGTAATGTTAAGAAACATAAAAATACTGTGTTTTACGATGTTTGTGATAGATAATAATTGCGTGAGATAACGGGGACTTGAGCATATAGTACCATGCTCTTACAACATATACTCGCCAGTGTGGTTATTTTTTAAGTCATTTATTGTAGTCGACGACAAAGCAGCTAGTGCTATTCATGGCAGTGAAGTGGTCAGAATCTAGTTCTTTATGCATTAATTTCCATGTTTTCAGAGGCAGGATTCATGTTCATTATATTTATTATGACGTGGGGGTACTTTCCTTCAAAACCACCAACTCCACCCAGCGCATCAGCCGAAACCAAACGAGAAGACTTCATACCAGGCGCTAAAATATTATTCACGTGAGTTGTCTTTTTTGTTCTGATTTTTTCTCGTGAAGAGTATTTACCATACATATATTTTCATAAAAACTCACTTGCGTATAACTTAGAAGTTATAATCGTTCTTAAACTAATTTTTTTCGTTCATATTACCGAACCTCGTTTTCAGTATCGACTTGACCTCTGACCTAGCAATCAGTCCAATATAAGTGCCATCATTTACTTTTACCGCCGACTTTGGCCAATCATAGGATTGGTCTATATTTGGTGCTAATCCCAATGGCCGGTGTCATATAATACAGTGTCCACGTGACTGAGTGTCCTTCCTCCCATCTGTCTATTGTGTTCTCCATTGAGTGCTGTATGCATCATTTGTTTCAGCACTGTACCCAAATGGCTTCGTCTTCGAGGTCACGGTTTATTCCGTACATGTTGCTATGGTAGCTAGGATACTCGCTCATGGGGGTCACTCAGTTTCTTTACACCGGCCGTTGGTTCTTGGTAGTGGGGTTGTCAAGGGGGTGAAGCCCATTCAAAACCAGTCGTCCGGCTGGGCGCTGACATTTTGAATATTGCACGGAATAATTATTAGTTTGGGTGCTTGTATACACACATAATGCCAATTCGATACAAACAATCCGCCAAAATATCAGTCGTTGGATGTTGGGTGCTATTGGGTGGTTAAATTTTGTCCTACCCATGGCCACACAACGAATGAAATGACACGTCAGATTCGTCTGAATTTAAATAAAACCGCCGCAATGAATACATCTTTTCACTAAGCGCGCATTGCATTATGAGAAAAAAGAGTATCTGAGCACAATGATCCTGGTGCACTATTATTACACCTGGCCACCTCCAACACATACATCAATTTGTATCACTACCGATTAGTGTATATGCAAAGCGGCACCCACATATGCGGAAGAAGCGGAGGCAGCCATTGCTTTCTATTGTTGGTACTCTATGTTTTCTTTGTGGTCGGCAAAACATGCGAGACGATCAATTTCTAAAGATTACGTAACGTTTTGCCTCTCTATCTATATAGAACCTCTTTGGGGGTTGTCTTCTCTTGCTTAAAACGGCTTACTGTATTTTGCGAAACGAAATGAAACGAAACAGAACTCCCATTGGATTACATGCTTTATTCCGTTATGCACGTTATGCATACATGACGGAATAAAGCGTGTAATCCAATGGGGTTCGTTTCGCCAACCTCTTACTTCGTGAATGAACTGCACAAGGCAACTTTACGTGCAAGCTCGTTCAATACGAGATTGATCAGTGATGCGTGACGTCTGCTACACAGCCTCATCTTTGGCCCCAAGTTTCTAAATCACGATAGACATATATTGCTGCAAATACAAGCGAGCACGAGTTCCACTGCAATTTTGAATTTTCCGCGCAAAGTGATGTTCCATAATTTGCTAGTTCCTTGACTGTTTACTACCTTTTAAATAGTTATAAATGGTGTCGAAAATGATATAAAAGTTCCAAGCCGGTTTGTTAGTATAAAGCAAACTTCTGATACAAATGTGAAGGAATATAAACAATTTTCGCTCCGACAATAGCTAGAAATCAACGCATCGCAACCATATAGCTAGAAATCAACGCCACTCGCAACCACGCTGGTATTTTAACAAAATTGAACTCCCTTGTCCTGGGCTTTGCAGGGTGCATAACTCCCATTCACACCACAGCTGTTGATTGCAGCCAGAGTCGCCCCGTAAATAGTCATATCTACCGACCTGTTAACAGCACGTTCCCCCCTTTTCTTTCTCGGCATTCATTGCCGTTACAATAGTATATTGTAGCGTCCATTTTAGTAGGACTGATTTAAAATGCTAGTTCCTGCGTATACCACCCCAAGTTCATGTTAATTTGTTAATATTTTGAAAGCCAATATCGGTACGGTTCAATGATAGAGGTCTCCGCCTTGATAAACCTCGTCTAAGTGAACATTTTCAAAGTTTTTTGAAAGAGTAATCTTCATTCACTATCTTTTTACTCAACATAAGCGCCCGTATTTGGGATCAAATTGAAATTTTTTTCTTGATTTGACGGATGAGCAAACAGAATGTTCTTTAACTAACTGCCTTACATGTTGTACAATTTTTGTAGGTTAACCGATAACGAGTGTTTTTTAGATCACTATTGCAAATCTAATTAAGATTCAAACATCCACGTTGACTGTGCATACGGGAACGTAAAATAAAGGCTGGCCTTTCTAGACTCTGGTAGGCCTGCCTTCGTTTCGTTTTGCAACAAACCTAGTTCAACCGCTTCTGTCCCAGGTGAAACAGAGCGATCCAGGATGACTACCCACGGGGGGAAAATTGACGATGAACCTTTTGGCGGCCCCCCTTTGAAATTGAAAATGGCACCCTATTCCATATCTTCTTGAATGTGCACACATCACACACTATAAATATATAGAAATAACTAAACTTATCGGCGAGCGCAGTGATCTGGAAAAATTTTTGAAATTGGTGCCGCAAAATGGTACAGTTTTGTCGGCAACAACACCCCCTCCCCATTGACATGTCTGGGACCGCCCTGCATGTATTAAATAACAATTAGTTCACATTTCCCAGACAAAGAGCTTTATTTAAATCACATACGATTTCGTCGAGCCCCTTTCCTTATTTTTCAGCCCTTTTCCCCTTTACCTTTTGTTTTCTTTTTCTGGGTTGACGCCCCTTATATTCCCCTTTAAACTCCATGTACCTTTGCTATTCTTTACGTCCGTTTCCTTAAACTATTTCAATCCTTTTTTTTTTCAGTTTTGACGGCCCTTTATTTTTCGTTAGCTCCACATTCCTTTGCTATTATAGCCGCCCCTTTAATTCCTTAACCTTTTTCTCAACATTTGCTCCTTTTTATAGCGCCACTTTTATTTTCTTTTTTATAATCGGGTTTTTCTTTTCTTTCTCTTCGTCATTATTCGATGCAAGGCCACCTTTTTTGTTTGTCTTATAGGTTCACTGTTCTTTCCAATTTATTCAATTTCCCCACCCTTCGGTTCAGCTATTATTTGTTTCTTATTGTCCTTTTGGCACCCTTTACATACTTTTTATACGTTCTCTTTCTCATTTTGTTGCACATTTTCGCCTAGAACTTAGTCTTTCCCCTACAGATTCTTCTTTTCACCTTGAGCTTTATCTCTTTCCCCTTTAATTGTCCCTTCCCCTTTTCATTGAAACCTTTTCGTTTGCCTTTCCGCCCTTCTAGTCCACTCAATCTATGAAAAATACTAGGTACAGCTGGCACAAAGATTGTACAGAAGGTTTTTATGTGCTGTACTATCATAAAAGATCTCACCAAACCATATCAAAAAGGTAGAAAAAGGGAGGCCTGGCATACATGCTATTTGCATTTAGCATAGTGGATACGTATAACCCCATATTATCGACAAAGGTATATAGCTCAAATGCATGTTTAGGTAGATTTTCCATTTTTCTTGTTAGTTATTTGAACCTTTTTGCATGGCTATGCCTGCAAGGTGTGAGTAGCTTTGCATTGATATTAAAGTGAAAGTGCTGAGCATTATGCAAGATGGCCGCAATTTTCCCGCCACAAATTATTGCATTTAGATGATTTGTCAAACTGCAATCGGATGGGAGTGATCTTTATTTAGCAAATTATTATCAAGGAGTATTTATTGTCAAACACATTGGGTCCAACTATGCCGGAGCACTCCCTATCGAAGGTGATGGTATATGTGCCTCGGACCAGGTGAAAAATAGGGTCCTTTCGCGGGTCCTTTCAGATAAAAGGTACCCAAAATACTGTCATTCGGTCCAGCAAGCTACAAAATGGTGGCAATGAGTTAAACCCTTAAGTTAAAATGGACTAGTGAAGACTGTTTTCCAGAGTTCAAATTGGCATGAATTATTAAAAAAAATTGGCTGCATATAATGTTAAAATGGTGCACGTAGGCTGCGAAAATTTTAATTTGGGGTTCACATTCTTTTAA
>JAMKCH010016039.1:0-34258 GCA_023653785.1 Ophioderma brevispina
ATCTACAACCTGTAGTTTAAGTACTACAAACCTAAATCATTCAAGGTCATCCTGGGGGTAAATATTTCAAAAAATGACCAATTTCATTAACCATATCACATTTTGCAAATTGCTCGTAGAGTCATATAAACGAAAAAATGTTAATTCAAATCACCTACATGATTCAATAATTGACTATACGAGCAGATGCATGACCCCCATAGAGCCTGTAGAACCCCCCACACACGTGGGCCCTGTAATTTTTGCAAGTATGACCATCACCTGTTTAAATATTCATTTGGTGTTCATGTACACTAGATGAAGGAATTTTGAACACATCCTTTTCCGAAGAATCCGACCATTCTGAAAATTTACCCCCCAGATGACCTTGAGGCCTTTTTTACCATAATAGTTATAAACTACAAGCAAGATTATGGCAAACTATCGCCTTTTTTTACTCCTTGGGACATGCCAAAATGTTGGAACACATAAGGCCATTGAATATTCTAATTTTTTACCCCTGCACAAACATTTGCGCCCCTTATTTCTGAAAATGCACAAAGAGGATTTTTGGGGACTTTTAGTACACATATTCTAGACTAAATTTCGCAAACCAATCTGACATTTCAGCTTGTTCCCAGAAAATTTCCACCTTTCCATTGTCTATTTTATTACTATCTTGGCCTATTTTTTATTCCTTTCAGTTCATTTCAAAGTTACGATAGCGGATCTTTGGTACTTTGCGTGCAAGCTTACCTAAATTTTGTAGAAATTTTACCTGAAAAATAATATACATGATATAAACATCTGAATTTGAAGCATCCTAATTTGGGACCATCTCGGTTTAAAAGGCGGATTACTCCTATACGTGTAAAACTACAAATTGGACGGGCTTCGAAGAAGAAACCAACACACTACAAAGTAGTTTGAATATGATTTAACACAAGCGACAATTATTTAATTCACGGTAATGTTCTGGGCAAGCCAATTTTCGCTCTCAAAATTAACCAGAATATAGCAAAGTAATAGAGCCCCATTACCAAATTTCCCTTTTTAATGCCATTAAAATTCTTGCCATGGGTGTTTTGTATGTGCTGTCATGTAGTCTCCTTACCATTGTTAAATTAAAAATGATTGGAATAGTCAAAACATTTAGGGCCTACGTTTAACTTACCCCTATTCACACATTTGCATTAATTTTCATAATTGCAAAAACCTTTTTCCCTCAAATAGGGAAATGTCTTTTTTTTACCTCCAACAATAATTTTGGTATAACGGTCGGTTTCGTCCTCGTGTCTTCGCAAGAACTGTTTATTGGAAACTATTTCGCAATATAAGGCCGAAAAAAGAACTTTGGTCTCGGCTTCTTTTTACTTAAAATGCTATGTTTGTGCTTATGTTTTTGTTTTACAAAATATAAGCTATGACCTATCGATATTTTCTTTAATTTGCTCCCGTGGTGTTTTCAGAAATATACAATAATGCTTGTTATAATCTGTTAGGACTACAGTACCCACGTGTTTAGGTTTATCAGCACCCCTGTGTAAGAAATGCATCAAACTTATCAAATAGTGTGATGTAGATACCTTTAACACTTTAACACTTGCCATATATACTGGTTAATACATCAATTTTTCATGCTGAATATCCTTTCTAAATCCACTAGCAAAACCCTTCACTTATTTAGCAAAAGCAATCCGTCAGGGACAAAAAACCGGTCTCAGCTTGTCAATATTTGCTGGATACTGTTTTTAGGAATGGGGATAACAATTGCTTCCGTCCCTGTGTGGAACGATAACCTCGATAAGCGCAATTAAGGATGTGGTGAGAGGACGCTAGCCATAGCAAAAGTCTTTAACAAGCCGCCGGTGGTACCAAACCTACAGTACCATCCGGCACAACCAAAGCTCTCCATTGACGCCTGGTTATAACAAATTTTAGTGACAAGCCACCGACGCTGAATTCGCGAATGTGTATTACATTCGGGTGACTGACCTAATGTACACACAATGAATGTGTGTACATGTGTACGTGTCATGCAAACAATGCTTGACCGCGCCCACAAACAGTTTCCGCGCATATAATTTGACAGCAACATACTCCATTTGCAATTCCCGTTCAAACTTGGTTCCACTGCCGGAAAATCGCCATGCATATTCCATTGTCACCTTATTTAAAGTGAATATCACCTTGCAATGATGACACTGTGGGTTCAGGAATGATCTGAGTAATACCGACCACACATAGGAGATCTCCCACTAGTTACATTATATCGCGCATAATCTACCATTATTTAGGGAGTTCTGTGTCAACCCTCAATTTCCGGGATTGACTCATGGCGAAACGGTAATGACATAAAAACAGACAACACAACAACTGAACAACGGAAAGTCTTATTTAAATCTGTTTTCAGCTTAGATCGCCGAGACCAACCGGATTTTCCCATTATCATTGCGAATATAATTTTACCACCCGAGGTCTAAAAAAGGTCTCTCGAACGTAATGAACCACACAATACAAAATTTCCAAAATCTCCCCCAGCTGTATCGCAAATATGACTCACCATTCAGTAACCCATGAGAGTAATGAGCTGCGCTCTTCATTTTTAAAATGTATTGAAAGAAGTGTGTACGTGTCAGGTCCAGTAGCTTTTGACGCTTTATTTTTTCAAAATTGAGATACACGTCCCATGGGTAAAGATGTGGTGGCAGCATAGGAGCGGTAAATAAGCAGGAAGTTTTGTGGTATCCAACGGATTAAGTCCAGCTGAGACAGACACCAAATTTGTTGTTAATTTAAACGTTCAATGTCCACCATGACTATTAGCTTGAACACCTGGGACCTGTATGCAGTTTCTGATGGTATTATTTCTGGTCTAACTTTTATTTGGAACGGTGCCAACGTTTATGCATTCTGCTTGAAGACGCCTATTCTATCAGCATAATATTCAGTCTTTGATTTGTTGTCAAACGCTTAATCTTATTGCGTAACTCTTTCCATCATTTGGTTTTACTTTCCTAATGCTCGGCATCAGATTTTTAATTTTTGCTGTCATCCATGTTTTTGTCATTTAACATGGGTTTTTTTTTAACTTTTTTTTGGAAAGTGTAATTCAATTGCATTGTTCAATGGTTTGATAGAAACAATCTGTTTTTCCTTGGACGGATGAGTATATAACACATCATTCCAATGGTTTTCTGATTTTGAATCCAGGTACCAAAACCTCTCACCTCTGTGTCGTTAATAGGTTTCTTACTGTGCTTGCTTGATTTTATTAGTCACAGGTATTTTACGAGGAAAAAGACAATTCAATGGTTATACTCCTTCCTAAAGTCGGAGGCAAACATAATGTGGAGATTAATAAGCCTGTTTAATGTTTGTAACTAATTTAAAAATCAAGTGGTGGCTTGGTCACATGTTGGGAAATTAAACACTTTGTTGCATATCCTTTCCCCTCAAATCCCTGTCAATCTGGGCTCGATTTAGGTCTCCAGCCACTAAGAACCCCACTTATGGATAAAGTGTGCGTAACGTGTCCATAGCGTCAACTAGATGGTCTAGACACATGTTTTAATAAAACGGTGAATCTGTAATTAAATAAAAGCACATACTTTAATTTGCTGCCACACCTCGTGGAAGGCGATCTGGTCTCACCATCACCCCAACAGTCAGTTCTTCGTGAATATTATGTTCGGTATAGCTGGGCCTGTGGAATGTGTTTTTGATATAAATAGCAACTCTCCTCCTCCTCCCTGATTTTGACGAGATTAGTAACAAGTATAGCTAGAGAAGATCCAATGAGTGTTTGGTAGTCCGATGAAACAATGTTTCGCTAACGATGAATAATCAATGTTTATTCTGGGACAAATCTCCTCTGCTTCATCAAATTTATTCACCAAAGATTGGTGCATTGACAGTCCACCACAGATGAGCAGTGCCTTCGATGTAGGCAGTGCGAACCCGCGGGGGGGGGGGCGGGGGGGTGGGGGGCAGTGGGGCGAGAGCCCCCCCAAACAAACCCCCCTTCCGCCCCCCAAATGAACTGACCTTTTGTAACAGTGTCATGGAAAGGACTCCAAATTTGCCCCCTCAAAAAAGGCTTGGCACCCCCCCTTCACCCCCCCCCCCCATTTGTAAGGATCGGTTAAACCACTGATGTAGCTTAGAATGCAATAAGTCTGAAGGGGCTTGGGTTAAGGGGGGGTTAAAGTATCTGATCTCACCCCATTCAGAGACTGTTTTCAGTACCCTGGTAGAAGAAACTGCAGCCATCATAGGTTTTCAAGTGCACAGAACTCTTTTTTGGTGCATGTGCTGCCCAGCCCTACGGCTACGCAAAATGTTTCATCAAGATACCGAGCTATCTGATATGACTTTTAGCCTCAGTACTTACAGTAGTATGATTCCTTTTCAAGTTCCAGAGTTCATTACGATATAACAGAACGAGTGCCTGGCTTCCATATTTTGCGATCTATTTTTATTCTGAATCTATGATCATTGGTCACTGGTAGGGGGAAATGCAATTTAGGTGACATTGTATTCATTTTTTCATCAAAAATGTGGACAGTTTAAATTTTGCGCGAACAGACGGTTATAAGATTTTAATATTTTATTTATGAATTTACACTTGGTTTTCCCTTAGTGCCCCACTTCGGGCGCTTACAAAACAACGGCCATAGAAGACTGTCCATAGGCCTATATACGTACTTAGTTGCATAGTACCCATATGCTTGCTCGCATAATCCACAAACTTGACAGACGATATCCAGGCAGAACCCATTTTCGAAGCGAACACGTCCCACGCTGCTGTATCCCGCCACTGAGCCATTTTTGAGAAATCTGTGTATTTATATTTTTACCCATGGTGACCTTGAAACCATTTTAACAACATCTACTGCGTTGAAAAGTAATTGTCCCTAGAAATATGCACACTATAACCTTTTTTAAGCCTTAGAACCAGATGAACATGGTCATAGAACCCCTTTTAATATTCCCGTTATAACCTCTTTTTTACATTTGTACAGACTCTTCTTTTGCAAGGTAATAGGCATGGACTAACATTGTTAAAGGTTACCGCCTGGACAAAGCGGGCATTGCCTGGGTTTAATAAAGTAATTTGTATTCCTAAACAATATCATTTTTCATCTATCATAGCCTTTTGGAGAGAGAACCAACTGCAGTTAACCACAAACTTTAAAGTGACGGAGGATTTTTTGTCTCTCAAATTGCACTAATTCGGTTGTAACCATCGACCAGTGGCGTGACCAGCTTTTTTTTTTTTTTTGCAGGGGCAAAGGGGTGGGGGCACATATCTTTTCAAGGGGAAAGCATATATTAAAATTTGTTCGTATAGTATAGGGCCTATGTAATCAACTTATTTTTCAGGGAGCCAAGACGTGGGGCAGATAACCACTTGGGGGGGGGCCTTCCCCCTCCCCCCTTTTTTCATTTTAAATTGTACCAAAACAACATTTCTCGGTTTATTGAACAAACATACAAAGGACGGCAGCCGCAGACTTTGTTTTTGAAGTGTGCCTCTTCCCCATATAAACCCATGCGTTGATTTCTGTCCGTGCAGAAATACTAAATCATCATCAGAAAGAAGGCGTATTTGGATTAGTTCCACTTCAGTTGTGATCTAAATCCGGGTTCTAAAATAGGGGCGCTCTTTTCTGGAATTCCGCATATTCTCTTTAAATTTAGAAGAATAGTACCTGCAAAAAATAGCAAGCGGGAAAAAGGGAAGTGTACAACGTTCCTATTGGATCTAGCTTTTAGCGTTTTATGTTCAATGTCTTGAATTCAATCTTTTTCCTTCGTACAAATCAGTTTTTCTTTTTAGGTAAGCTTCAATTATGAAATAGTATCTTAGAAATGCAAGACCCGATAGGACCCATCCAAAAAAATGCGATTAAAAACCTACCCGGGACATTCCATGCCTATACGGTTGATTTAAAACTATTTTTAAGAAAACTTTATGAGTTAAAAAACATTTTAACATACAATAATGATCCTTTCGACAAGTAGCACAACCTCTGGTGACAAACCCCCATTTCTCGCCTTTTCTTGTTTAGCAAAGTTTTTTTTTTTTTTTTTTCAATACTTACTGCTGACAAGGAGGACATTGCCCTGGGGGTTAATAAAGTAATTTAACCATTCCTAAACCATATCATTTCATATGCAGTAGGTATTTGAGAGGGAACATTCTGCAGTAAACCACACATCTTAGACAATAATACGCACCGCAAAAATAAGCACAGGAGAAAAGGTAGTGTCCAACGTTGGGGTTTGGGTTTAGGATTAGGATTAAGCCCTAACGTCCTAACTAGCAGCCTAACTTTAAGTCACTGGGTGGCCAAGTAGATCACTGGTTTTTTCCTCCCTAACCTTACGTCAATGGGGCTAGTACATCACTGGGCTTTTTGCCCTCAACCTAAGTCCCTTGTGAGTAATTACTACTTACTTGCTTTCGCCCTAAACCCCTAGTCACTGGGGGTGAGTAAGATCACTAGGCTTTTTCGCCCTAACCCTAAGATCACTGGGTTGAGCCCTAACCTTAAAAGTCACTGTGGTGAGTAGATCTCTGGGCTTTATAGGCCTGCCGGCGCAAACATTTTATCTAGTAAATTGTATATGCCTGCGGCGCAAAACAGTTACCTAAAGCTAAACGTAATAGGCCCTGCGGGGCAAAAACACCGTTAAAAAGCGACTTTATAGGCCTGCGGCTGGCAACCCTGTTATCTAAAACTCTTTTTCGTTTACCACCCCATACTTTCCCTCATTTTTCAAGCCCCTGCCCGCTTTAAGGTGATATCTGCTAGTCAAGGCTAGGCTAGGCCTACAGTAGGCCTACTTTGTTCTTGATGACGCTGCGTTTTGGAACATTTATAGATCATGATTATGCAGACCGTGCAGATCATTGTTATATGTCAATGGGCGATGATTAGAATGATTATTTTGGAAGAAATACCCCAGAATCTGCCATGCAATTTCGTAATTCGTCCAAGTTATTTGCGTGTAGATATGCCAAAATTCCACGAACGTTTTGTGTCGGTTTACTGTCTTCTTTTGCTACCTTACCTCACTTTTTGTGCTTCATGAGTGGAAAAATCATATTATCAGATGTCTCAACTCTCATTATAAATTAGTATTTACTTCCTAGACCATGTAGACAGCAAGGCTGGTATTCTGAAAGGGAGACTAACTGTAGACCTGGGTTTAAACCAGGGTTAGTCCTACAAGATGGGACCTTTTTTCCTTTCAAAATACTGTTAAAGTTAATGTAACGGGTGAGAAAATTCCTCATGGATGGGCTGAAACAGCCCATCCATAAGGAATTTTCTCACCCGTTACAGCACACTTTTAGAGTATTTTGTAAGAAAAAAGGTCCCCTCTTGTAGGACTAACCCTGGTTTAAACCCAGGTCTAAAGTTAGTCTCCCTTTAATAATACCAGCCAAAAAGTGTTTAAACAAACAAGAGTATGGAGTGAATTTTTCACCCCTGAAAATCGCCATTTTCAAGTTATTGAGTAGCGTTTAAAAATTGTTGGTTCTCTATAAAGAAGTCGTAATTTTCGCAAAAAAAGTTGGATTCTTGTGTAAGCAAAATACCTGTGAATGTTATAAATTTGACCCAAAACGATACCTTATAATATTTACCTAAGCAACAAAAATATAGATGAGGTGACATGTGACGTCAAGGCCGGGCAACGAAGAAAGCACTGCCCGGCAGTATGCGTGAGCACCTGCAGGGCTTGTGCTTTTTAATTTCGCGATCAATCAGGCGTGATAAGACTATTGAATGATGTTACTGTATGGGCATATTCTTCGCACCTCTTACTTGTCAGTAGGCCAGGTGCTAACTTGTGTTTGTAAACATTGATGTCAACTCATCGAAATATTTATGCCTTTCTTTAATATGCAAATATATGCAACCATATATTGTGGGCATCACAAAACTTAATCTTTTTTATATGCAGATGTTTCAAACCACATATTATGAAGATCGCAAAGCTTATTAGTTAGCAAAACGTGGCCTTCTGCTTTTTTCTTTGATATGCAAATGCCTGACATCACACGCTGCTCAAATCACAAAGCTGTTCACTTATCTACACTAGTAGATTATGGCGATAATTAAATTGGTTCTGGGAACGGACGGACCTCAACTGACAACCGCTGATCAACTGTAAAACACAACACAGGTATTTCCTAATCAGACTGAATATACTTCAACTCACATTAAAGGTGGCAACGAGAGATTTTGAGGCACCCGATATTGTGTCATAATAGTACGTTCATATAGATTAACACACTCAATAGATTCTCTTACCTTGTAATTTTGGCTACAAAATGTCTTTAAGAGAGAAACAGGTGATTTTGACTTGCTGTATATTCAATATAAAACTTAGCCTGAATTTCATATTTGCTCTATACGAAATTAAAAAAAAAAAAAAAAAAAAAAGAAACATTTCTCATCTTAATTATCCTTTCAGATGGGGAGATTTTTTTTATTTTTTTTATTTTTTGCAAAAAATCAGAATTTAAACATTTTTAAGGGACAACCTGTTATTTTAAATCTCTCGTTGCACCTTTAAAATGTCGTCGTTGGGCAGGAAAAACCTCATAATGTGCATTTGACCTCTAAGAGCAAAACCTCATATGTGCATTTTCGGTAACACTGACAAAACGACCTGTTTGACGATATTATCGTTTTGCAAAGTATTGCAAAATTGACAGAAAAGGAAGAAAACGGCAGATTTCAAAGATACAAATCTCCATTCAATTACATGCTATAGTAAGTATCCGTACGGACAGTAATGGCTAAAATATCCGATTGTGATACAAAATTTGATCGATTAAGCCCAAATTAATTGGTCGAGCTATGAGTTGCAAAAATATTGGGCGACACGCAGTCGAGCCCAATATTTTAAATCTCATAGCGAGACCAATTAATATTGGGAGTAAATCATCCAATTTTATCATTATCATTATTATTAGGTTGCTATCAGTCTTATCATTTCTCAAAGAATAACTTATAAATTACTTCTGTATGTTTATAACTCTCTTCATGGTCTTGCACCTATGTATATATCAGATTGCCTAAAACTTTATATTCCAAAGAGAAATCTACGTTCATCCATGGATTATTTCCGTTTGGAGTATCCTATCACAAAAAAACAGGCTGGTGATACGAGTTTTACAGTTCATGCATCTAAGCTATGGAATAACCTCCCGAGGAATATCAGAAACTCTGTTTCAGTGGATGCCTTTAAGACATAAACTGATCTTGTTATTAACATGTATGCTGTTTTATGTTACTGCTCTTGTCATTTTTGTTGATATGACATTGTTTTATATGTTCATGATGCATTAAATTTTTTGTGTAATCTATTCTAGCACCTAAAATTTCTTCTATTTGTAAGCGCTTTGAGCCTCCGGGGAAAAGCGGTTAATGCTTTTTTGTATGTATGTTATATGTATCATTTCAGGGTATGTTAATATACCTGTACTTGTTACAGTCGTCAAAAATCTGATTTTTGATGAATTTTTTCGATTTTCATGATTAAAAATCACTGATGTGCTTTAAGGATACAATATATTTCGTTGGCCGTGTCATATAATACTATTTACAAAATTCGCTTTCGGGAAAAACGGCTTAAAGATTTTGCGATCTTAATTGCGCTATATTGTTGATTAAATATATTGAAAGAATCGCAAAAGGTAAAATTGAAGTAAATGTTTCACGAATAAACTTCATGTCCTAAAAAATATGTTTTAATAACAATACGTCCTATGTGAAACGACAAAATAGCAATTCCAATATATTGGCTCAAGAAATCCTCGTTAATGTGATATTTTGCGCAAATAATGTCGCTATGTGAAAAACGAAAAATATCATCTCTGTCGTGAACGGCATATACTTCAAAATGCAGATACAATGCTGTAGACAATGTGCTAAATAGAATATTGTGATGGCGGACAATTTATTTTGCCAATACGCATAATTATCGTAGATTTCAAATAAGTGAGACCTCAAAAGTTTTGGGTCTGTCCTTTCACCGTGAAGGTAAGAAAATTCTTTGGATGGCCAAAAATCTGTGTACGTATACCATGTATAGTACGTAGCTAGTAAATAAATGTTTACCTAAAAATATTAATTTCACAATTAATAATTTGGGTGTTTCAATTGAAGTATCAGGTTGGAAAACAGAGCAAGTAGTTCTTAACGTTGGGTATTTGACCTAACGTACCTTTGACCTACAAAATACATTCCTATCACAGCATGGAGACAAAAACGCACAAACCAACTAAGTTCTTTATTTGTTGGGCCATCAAAATGGGCCACCTTGTATTATGAAATCATCCAAAATGAGGATTTGACATCCCGGCCAACTACCTCGTCCCAGCCATTGATCATTAACAACATTGTAGAACTGAATGCATCGTGTCCAGTAAGCCGATCTGTACTACAATATGTTTTTGTAATGACAAACAAGGCTATAGTCTCCGCATGGCCTGCGATTGAACCTGATATCAATATCACAGCTATAAGAAACGTTTCACGAAGTCTCACTTAATTTGAAATCTACTATAATTAATATCTTACTAATTACGCAATGAGGCCCCTTATCAAGATTGCACTTGAGATCAGAGGTACTAATGGATATTCGCTATCCTGTTATTTAGATAATTATAAGCAAATGTACAGAAGCCAATTTTCGCCAACGACGTCGCATTATACTTTATTCGTTCCATTTCTGTGACTGATGCTGTTATTATCTCTGCTCCAGAGCCTACTATACATCATCCTAAAGAAGTCAGCATGGCGACGAAAGTCGTTGGCCGGCAGACGAATTCCAACTCGCTGCTATTAAAACAATGCGGTAGGTAGGTACTAGGTTCCAAATACGGGCACTTTCACTATCACACGAAAACTGAGGGCTGTAGTGATTCCCAATAACTGATATCAATCCTCATCCTGATGAAGTAGATAATAGATATTTTTTTTTTTTTACAAATCTTGACTAACTTTGGTACTCTGTCACGTAACTCATGAAACTTTACCTTCCCCCCCACCTTAAGAGTCAAATTTAATATTCAATCATTTGCTGGAAAACAAACGTGCCAGAGATCTTAAACTTTCATTGAAGTAAACAACTCAAGACTTTCATTATTTGCATTTTGCAGATGTGTAGTACTTAAATCCACAACTTTAGTTCTAAAAAATGTACTACTCTCCCTTGTTCAACAACTCAGCAATGAAATATTAAGGCTTTTTTAATTTGAGTTGTGACAATTACAATGTTGTATGTTGTTTTTATTTATGTCAAACATGAGTTGAAAACGAAAAGGTTTATGACACGTAGAAATGTTACAGTCGTGCAAAAATCTGATTTTTGATGAATTTTTCGATTTCATGAATTAGAAAATCACTGATAGTGCCTTTAAGGATACTATATTTCGTTGGGCGTGTCATATAATGACGTATTTACAAAATTCGCATTTCGGGAAAAAGTGCTTTAAAGATTTTGCGATCTTAATTTGCGCTATATTGTTGATTAAAATATATTGAAAATCGCCAAAAGTTAAAATTGAAGTATGTTTCACGATAACTTCTATGCGAAAAAAATAATGTTTAATAAAATACGTCACTCTGTGAAAACGACAAAATAGCAATTCCAATAAATTGCTCAAATACCTCGTTATGTGATAGTTTTGCGCAAATAATGTCGCTGTGTGAAAACGAAAAAATAGCATCTCTGTCGTGAACGGCATATACTTCAAAATGCAGATACAATGCTGTAGACAATGTGCTAAATAGATGTTGTAATGCGGACAAATTTATTTTGCAAATACGCCATAATTATAGTAGACTTCAAAATAAGTGAGACCTCATTAAAAGTTTTGGGTCTGTCCATTCACCGTGAGAGGTAAGAAGAATTATTGTAATGGCCAAAAATATGGTACTTATACAATGTATAGTAATGTAGCTAGTAAATAAATGTTGACCTAAAATATATTATTTCACATCTAAGATAGCTTGGATGTTTCAATTGAAGTATCAGGTTGAAAACCAGAGCAAGTAGTTCATTAAACGTTGGTATTTGAACATAACTTACTTTGACACTACAAAATACATTCCTTATTACAGCAATGGAGAACAAAAACGCACATAACACAACTAAGTCTTCATTTGGCCATCAAAAATGGGCCAACCTTGTATTATGAAATCATCCAAAAGAGGATTTGACATCCCGGCCAACCACGGCATAAGCCATTCTATCATTAACAGACCATTGTAGAACTGAATGCATCAGTGTCCAGTAAGCCGATTCTGTACAGTAACAATATGTTTTGTAATGACAACAAAGGCCTAGTCTCCGCATGGCCGGCGATTGAACCTGATATCAATATCACACCTATAGAACTTTTCAAGAAGTCTCACTTAATTTGAAATCTACTATAATTAATATCTTACTAATTAATCAACTTTGAGGCCCATTATCAAGATATGAGACTTGAGATCAGAGGTACTAATGGATATGCGATATCCTGTTATTTAGATAATTATAGCAAAATGTACAGAGCCAATTTCGCCAACGTGGGCATTATACTTATTCTCCATTTCTGTGACGATGCTGTATTAGCGTCTGCCCAGAGCCGACTATACCTTCATGCGCTAAAGAAGCGCATGGCGACGAAAGTCGGTTGGCCGGCACGAACAATGCCAACAACTCGCTGCTATTAAACAATGCGGTAGGGGTACAGTAGGGTTTTCCAATACGGGCACTTTCACTATCACATATCACACAAACATGAGGGGTCCTGTAGTGATTCCCAAATTACCACATGTTATCAATCCTCAATCCTGAGGAGTTAATAGTAGAATTATTTTTTTTTTTACGAATCTTGACTACCTTGTACTCTGATCACGTAACTCAGTGCAACTTACCCCTTCAAAGTCAATTTAATCTTCAAATCAATTTGGCGGAAAACAACGGTGCCAGAGATCTTAACTTTAGTGAAGTAAACAAACTCAAAGACTTTCATTATTTGGCATTTTGAAGAGTGTAGTACTTAATCCCACAACTTTAAGTTCTAAAAAATTTCTCTCCTCCTCCCTTTTTCATCAAAATCAGGCAAATGAAAATATTAAGGCTTTTCTCATCTTTTACAGTTGTGACAAATTAACAATGTTGTCATGTTTTTGTTTTTATTTATGTCAAACCTGAGTTGGAAACGGAAAAGTATGACCCGTAGACAACTGTTACGAAACTGCACCATTTTTGGCCTTAAGAACTATTTTGTAACACTTAGTACTTCTTCACATGCTTCCTATTTTTTTTATTGTTTTCTTGCTGTTTATTTCTCTCTTTTTTACAAAAAAACAAAAAAACTTATTGTTTTCTTGTTTATTTCTATATCTTGATAACTTAATCAACTGACCAACCCAAAAAAATTAATCCATTTTAGTACACGAGAAGCGAAAGTGGTGAATCGCCAATAACGCGTGCTAAATAGTACTTGATACACAGACGCCTAAACTATATCGTAAATTCAACCCTCGTGTCACCTCTAGTAACTTTTCCTGTAGGTATGGCATTGAATGAGGGCTGTGCAGTGGTTGGAAATTAAAATCGGGATTGAAACATGTAGTCCGATAGCTGAAGAAATCATTCTATTTAATGAAAGCATTCAGTCATCGGAGCGCATTGTAGCTACACAAACATAGCTCTCCAACATTCTGTCTAATCGTATTTTCTTCATTGGTATCTATTCAACGTAACAGGTTATTGAAATATTACAGGGGACTGTAACTTTGAGCGCCCGTGTTTTTGGATACCGTAAAAATTAACCAAAAGTCATTGAAAATTAAGGCAACATGAAAAGCCAGATTATCTCAATTCGTTCAAGAAACAGGTGAATCGGACCTCATGTTTTCTTTTCTGGCCCCTATCCCAACTGATCGACTCTGTCCAAAACTTCTCCTACATGGTGACAGCGATGGGTTAATCTACTTATAACATTAGTTTTTAGTGAACCACAGGGCCACTCGGTTGGTATCAAACATGTAATGCCAACAGCGCGAGAAAAAATGTACAACACAAAGCGTGAACGTTTATTGGCTGAGGTACACCGACCGTGAAAAACCTCCCCGTCCCAATACACCAAATATCGATTGACGCGTTAACAAAGCCAAAGCGAATCAATAGAACCAATAGGAGGGACATAGAACATTGTCACACCAAAAAATAAATGCCGAGTAATGAACCGTGGAGTTATTATGACAACTCCAGATCAAACAAACCTCCCCTGAGACAAACTGGTCTTTATATTCAGCTTCGCTATAAAAACTTCTATTTACGATTGAGTTTCGCGACGGACCCCTGTTTTGTTAAGTCAACGTTCGATGGCAAAAAAAGTAGGTGGTGATTCAAGGTCTCCAGGGGCAATCTAGGTCAATCTTAAAATACTTGAAAACTCGGTGGCATTTAGTTGCATTCGAAGCCAAATTTGTGATTCATTTTCGAGGTTATCAAGGAGCTAAGGTCAAATCAGCAAAGTCATCTATGGCTATACATCTTGATGGATGTGGGTTAGGTGTTGTCTAAAGTCAACTCGGTATAAATTTTTGTACTGGTTTAAAAATTGGTTTTATTTAGTCAACATTCATACTGAAATTCTAGGGTCATGTGAGGTCATCAAACGCCATCTAAGGTCAAAGCAGTCAAAATTGTTGTATAGTAAATTAAACTTGGTTGTCGAACGTCCCGATGGAAAAAAATGAAGTCATTTTGCAGTCTATGGGCTCATCTAAGGTCGAACCAGTAAAATATGTTATGGCCAAGAGGGTCATCTTGAGGTCATCGGGGTAATTCTACGGTTATGACCCCTTTACAGTAACGGTTATGGCGTCAGGTCAAAATATAATATACCCTATATAAGCTAATTAATTAATAATTATATTTCTTTATTTTTTTAATTATGTTCATATTCGGTTTTTTTTTACTCAAATCTGCGTGTTTCTTCCTTTTACAGGCAGCCACTGAGGCACGTGGCGTGTTGTGCAGCGTTTAATTAACTTTGGCCATGTGTTTCTTCTTCTCATTGTGGCTGAAGCTGCTCCGGAATGCGATGGTATGTTATATAACACCTAAATGATCTTGGTCATTTGATGGAGGATCCTCGGTCACATGTAATTAAATAAATGATGATTCATGCTTACGTCACATACTGTTGCATTGTTTGCCATTTGGGTGAAATTTTGTTTTCCATACGTTTTCGTTCTATTGCACCCTCGTGCGTCTTCTACAAAACGCGGTCATCTAATGCACGCACCTATTCAGAACTTTGCCGCGGCTATGATGATTATAGATCAGCGTTGATTGCGGTGGTGCAGCAGCGAGTCTCAGAACTTCGGTCTTGCGTGAGTGAACAATGGCAGCACGGTCTTGTTGTTTCTGCCCGGCAAATGTATGTTTTCAGCAGGATCTCATAGTCTGGGCCAATACTAAAAACCCAAAATAGCGTCCGCACAATTTTTTTTGGCTGTTTCTACATCATGAAGATCTACTGAGTGAGAAACTGAGTGGTGCCAAATGCACCCTTGAGCATTTGAAATATCCCAGATGGCCGCCAAAATCCCGCCACCACATAAAATTAGCAATAACCTCACTTCTAAGCAGCTATTAAGATGCTTCTAGTGTCTTTGTATGTGGTTTTTTGTGCCACTGAATTCAAATTTGTACTATTTTAAATACCAAAGTATTCCCTATATTGAAATTCAAGATGGCCGCCAGGATGGCCGCCACCACATATAATTAACTACTCATCTTTAAAGCAGCTATAAGCATATTCTTGTGTCTTTGTATGGGTGTTTTTGGTGCAAAGAATTCAATTTGTACTTCTTTTAACATTAAAGTCTTCCCTATACCGAAATCCAAGAAGGCCGTCCATCACACACATTAATTAGCAATGTCCTCAGCTTCTTGAAGCAAATGCATTATAATTGTGGTGTTTTCTATATGTTTATGGTCTCATTATTCAAATTTTTACTCTTTTAAAGCATTACAGTGTTTCTTCACACTACAAGTGAGAGTGTAATGGCATACAGGTGAAATACGAATGCACAGTTACATAATAAGTTTGTCTCAATTTGCAAAACATTCAACAATATTCATATGATGTAGTACGACAAAAGATAGTCTAAGTTAGGGCATGACCATTTCTGTGATATATTTCAAAAACTTATATTATAGTTTTACTGCAAAGCACTCAAGTATGGTGATGAATGTACAAAGTTTGTCATTCTACGGTAGTTGAGTTGGCAAAGTTGTTCAACTCTGAAATCCCAAAAGAGTTGTCATGATTGGTAGTCTAAAGTTGGTCAAATATCAATTACAAAGTTCGTTCAGGATTTCCTAATTGGTAGTCTATATTAGCGGAAGCGTTTCTACTATGAAAATGATGAAAAGTGTGTAATGAACGGGTAGTCCTTAAAGTTTGGCAAAATGTTTCAAAATAAAGATGTCCAGAAGTTGCCATACTAAGGTAGTCCATAGTTTGGCAGCATTTCAAATATAAAGGTGTGCACAATTGCCTTACTACGTTGTCTGAATTGGCCAAAACATCAAATATATGATGGAATATTTTATAAAAGGGTAATCTAAGTGGGCAAAACATAAGTTTGATGGTAATGTAGAACTTAATTGGCAAGCCTGAAGATAATCGCATAACGTATCCACATATTAACTACTCTTTGTAAACACTTCAAAACAAAATGAAGCCCACGCTGACCCTAAGAAGTTTGTGCCATTTTGGCAAATAAAATTAAATACACGATTAGATAAAAAATCTTTTGGAAATTATCCTCAGTTTTTCTTCTTGATCACTTCACTTTGGTTAGCTGAATCATCTTTAATTTTAAAGTCCACTATTTTGACAGTTTACTAACCTTCTTGCATTCACAGAAAATTCCATTGCCTGGTGGGTCAGATTCACAGACACAGCGATTTAATTCAAGTTGGTTCGGCGTGGGTCTTCTTTCGATAGACAGTCGTGTCACGAATAGTTCAGGTTCATCTTAACCAAAACATCGATGGAAAGCGATCTGTCCGTTGGTCTCCTCTCCACGAGTGAATTTGATAACATCTTGTGAAGACTGTTGAGGTGGTCAAAAAAAGACGATAAATGGTCTCAATCTATAACACAGAAAGTGTCGTCCACATACGTTTTCCATAAAGCGCGGTGGTTAGGTGCAGCAGAAGGGCTTTTTTTTTTCCTGCTCAAAAGGATCCATAACATGTTGCCACTGGTGGGAACCGAAAGAAGCCATCGTTAGCCAGCATTTGGGTATAGGTCGCCTTCAATATAAGTAGGTGTTGGCCAAACAAAACTCCAACATACCAACTTTTCACATCAGCGATGCGGAGGGATTTCCTGTCAATCAGTGTCACGTCATCTTTTGATACGGTCCCTGGTAATGTCGATGTCTTCCTTCAGATGAACAGATGTGAAGGTCGATTCTACATCAAAGGATACTAACATACTCTGAGTCTTGAGGGTCAGAGTAGATATGTACGGTAGCGAAATCACTCGTGTCTTTTACATTCTGTCTGGGTCTTTCCGGAGCTTGAAGTAGTAGGTCAACTCCTTGGCTATGCTGTAGGTCGGAAGGCCGAAAAGCCGAACACTAAAAAAAAAAAAAAAGAAAATCTACGGGTTATTTTAATGACTACTACACTCTACGACAACACTACAAGTAAGTACTCCCTAACGACCCTGTTCCCAAGGAACTCCAACCTGGAGTATCTACTCCATTCCTTATGGGATCATGTGACAAAGTGTACCTTGGTGAAACCGGCAGATCATTGAAAAAGAAACCGAGACACCATAAAGCGACTCGACGGGCAACACACAAAAATCGGCTATCGCCGAACATGTGTGGAACACCAACATCACATTGCTGGGACAAGACTAAATTCTGGACAGGAACACTAATTGGAACTGAAAGGACACTCACAAGTCTTCCCTACATCAGTCTACCCCTTACAACTTCAATAGGGACAAACGAGCAGAAATTCCTCCTGACTGGGGTAGACTACCCAAGGATGCCTCTTAACCAATGAACCGGAAACTTAATACTGGAGTGTCCTTTAACCAGCTCTTATTGTTCTCTCTCACTTTGTTTACTGGGTATATACGGTGAAACCTCATGACTGTTTAGTTTTGGCACTCTATGGCATTCGTAGAGTGTCGAAAGCTTAGCCTTCCAATTTGGATGCCCTGAAGATTATTTTCTACTCAAATAAAGATCCTGCCACAATAAGTCGATGTACTACTGTGGGCGCTGTTCTTGAAGAACTTTCCACGGCCCAGGAGTTTTTGTTGTATCTTTTGTTCTTCTTCTTGCGTATGAACTCAGCTAATATGTTGTAGACGGTGACCAGCACATCTGTTTATTGGTTGGGGTTTAAGAACTCTATGTCCACCTGTGGCGAAAGGTAGAGCACTAATTGAATTGAGAACGTGATCCGCAGCCTGTGATGGAACCACCTGGCAGTTGGCAGTTTTGGACAGCAGGTGTTGACAAATGATGTCGATAGCGGTACTTTGTTTTTTACATTATTAAGAATGACTTGCTGTGTGAAGAGGGCAACTTAGGGCTAATTTGGTGCTGTCTACCGACCGCGTTACCCCCCCCCCCCCCCCCACCCCCCCCCCCCCCCCCCTCCAGCGCGACCGCTCTTTGCTGCACCATTAATACTAAATCAAAGTAGGCGATCAAGATCAAGGTAGACATCTGCTTTGCTTAGCTTTTTTTGGATGTACATGAGAAACCCCGACAAGTCTTGTACTTTTCCATGTACTGTCCTGTAGATAATCCAGAGAATAACCAGTCTTCCTATTATCATGACTTCTGTTGAGCTACGGCTCTATCTGTAGCTTTTTCTTCTTCATTTGTCGACTTGATCTTTGTTTCCTCATATCACCACTATCCTCAAACATACGGTTGGTATTGGTCATAACTCGTAACAGAGATTTCTTTAACATCCACAGTGATGATGTTATCAAACCTCAAACTCTGGAAAAGTCTAAGTTCTGTGTTTTTGAAGAAACGAATCCCATCCTAATTTGCTTCTTGCTTAAGCCATTGGTACCACGTTGGTTTATTTTGAAATATAAACACCCCTGGCAACTTAATTCATATTCCATTCATTGCTAATCCTATATCAACTGCAGTATCAGCATTCACCACCTCTGGGGCTATCCTACCAAACGATATCGATCAACCAGTTGGTATGGTGATCAATTGAGAGATCAATGCAAGTTTTGGAGCTTCTTTAACATTTGAACACGTTGACCATAAAATCTAATTAAAGACACTAAAACCCATAATCTTATGTACTTCTGCAGCTGAGATTACAGCTAAGGCAATGTTGTGGCAGCCAATTTGGTGGCCATTTTGGAAGCCATCTTGGATTTCGGTTTTATGGTTCTGGTTCTGGTCCATACTCTGCAACGCCTCCACAGGCTATACTCGCAAAGGGTACTGGGTAGCGCGTTTGCAGCAAGGCAGATTAGTCTTAGTGGGCGTCCCTAACCAAACTCATATATTAATGTCCCCTAATCTTGGCGTTGGCCTAATTGGTCAAGTGTTGGAGCCTCCTTAACTTTAGTTGGCAGGATGTTCACTCTTGGAACCGTCCTTGGAAAAAAGGAGTACTTAAAGCTGTTCTTCTTGATACGAGGCATCTGAAGATAGAAGGCATACCGGTTGTCGCCTAGTTGACTGGTTGAAGTGGATTCTTTTAAATGATCATGTTGATGGAAGTAACAACCATCAGGCCTTATACATGAAAGGTGAGCCTGGCAACTGCCCGTCTTTCCTCTAAAGTTTGCCACTTAAGCTGATCAATTCATAGTAGTGACACTAGACTCCCACTTGTAATTTCTGGTACAAATCTTGCGGCTTTCCTTTGAACCGACTCCAAACGATTTTTCTGGTCTTGAGATTATGGGGGACCCAAATTGATGAACGTACTCCAGTTTGGGGCGAACGAGTGACTTGTAGGCCTTCTCCTTCACGTCTGTCTGCAGCTATGAAGATGTCTACTACGTAGCCCTAGAGTTTGGGTTTGCTTAGAAGAGAATGTTTCCTATGTGAATATTCTCAATTGAGTTTTTGAAGTTTTTCAATACCAGGTAAATATGATGGTCAACTGTTTCAAGTGTAGACTCTCCCCACTTCATAATAGTGTGTTTGATGGGATTTCTTTTTGTTGGTGATGTTCATGACGAAGCATTTCTGATGCTGTTAACTTCATTTGCCAGCGGGATTCCCATTTACTAAGTGCATCGATGTCTTTCTGCAAGTGTTTGCAATCCTCCTCTGACTTCCTAACTGGTCTGTACATAACGCAATCGTCTTCCATCAAACGTGACCTGTAAAGAGGTGGATATTTTCTGGCAAGTCGTTGATGTATAACAAGAAAATCAGTGGACCTAGACTGTTCCTTGCGGACTACTCCGGACGTCATATTGATCTTTATTTTATGTTTTACCCCTACAGAACAACTTGTTGGGATCTTTTTGTAAGAAAAGAATGCAGTCCACTTGTTGAGATTTCCCCTCAACCATAATGATACATCTTAGAGAAGTCTCTGGTGTGCACAGTATCAACGAAGGCTTTACTAAAGTCCCATGATGATCATGTCGGTTTGACCTTAGCTGGTCAAGACTTTTTGCCAAGTCATCCACTGTAAAGCCATTTGGGTTTCACATGAGCGCCTTTCCTCCTGCCCCCCTGTTGGATGTCAGTAAGAATATTAAGATTTTTCCAAGTGAGCCTAAATGATGGTATAATGTGTTCCAGAAATTTGCAGGCTATGGATGTAAGTGAAACCGGTCGGTAGTTTGACGGATATGAACGTTCCCCTTTTTTGAAACGTTGGTGTAACATGTGCCAATACAAAGCCAATCCATAGGGAGATTGCCTGTGATGATGGATTATTGGAAAATCTTTTGAAGAACTGGAGCAATAGCCTGAGAACACGCTCTGAAGGCTTATGAAGGCTTATGTATTAAAGCAGTACAAATTTGAATTCTTTGACAACCCACAACCTGTACAAAGACACTAGAACATACTGTAAATTAGCTGTAGAAACTGAGCTATTGCTAATTACATTATGAAATTATGTGGTGGTGCGGCCATCGTGGCGGCCATCTTGGATTTCGGTATATGGAATACTTAAGTGTTAAAAAGAAGTAAAATTTGAATTCATTGACAGGAAAACCTAAAAGACACCAGACTCATCATTAGAGCCTGCTTTAAAACCTGAGCTATTGCGAATTATAGGTGGTTGCTGGCCATCTTGGCGGCATCTTGGATTTCGTATGGGAAGCCTTTAGGTTAAAAGAAGTACAAATTTGAATTCACACTGAGACCAAAAACCATACAAACCCAAGAATCATACTGATAGCTGCTTTAGAAGCTGAGTTATTGCTAATTTTATGTGGGGTGCGGCCATCTTGGCGGCGATCTTGGATTTCGGTATAGGGACGACTTAAGTGTTAAAAAGAAGTACAAATTTGGATTCATTGACACCAAAATCCATACCAGACACAAGTCATCATTATAGCTGCTTTAAAACCTGAGCTATTGCTAATTATATTTGGTTGCGGCCATCTTGGCGGCCATCTTGGATTTTCGTTAAGGGAAACTGGAAAGTGGGGATTTAGTGTTAAAAGAAGTACAAATTTGATTCACTGATACCAAAAACCCATACAAAGACACAAGATTCATCCTTATAGCTGCTTTAGAACTGAGTATTGCTAAAAATTTTTGTGGTGGGGGGGGGGGGGCGGCCATCTTGTCGGCCATCATGGATATTTCAAAATGCTCAAGGGTGAATTTTGGCACCCCTCATTTTAATCAGTATGTCTTCAAGGATTTAGAACAGCCAAAAAAATTGTGCGGACGCTACTTTTTGGGTTCAGTAAAAAAATGGGGTTTTGGCCGCAGACGACATGGAATTCCCGTCACCCCCCATGGCGGTTCGTTAGACCCGTTTAATGCAGTGACTGATTTTACAAAAAAGTGCAAGTAGCAGTAGAAGGTAATAAGTCAACCTTTATGCCTAGCCCTGAAGAGCTAGGCCCTGGGTCCGTACCAGAAAACCTTTTTGCTACTTGACAGCCCCAGGCTATCTGCTAGGCTTAGCTTATCCTTACTTAGCGTGTCCAGCTGGTCTGACTCTGATGCTTTAATCAAATGAACAAGATCACTTGATATGATGTTATATAATGAATAATGAATGTTTTTCATTCGTGCAATGGAAATAACTATTTTCATTTTTTGAAAGATAAATGTTCCATTCAACTCGTTGAATGGAACATTTCATCCTCCCTTTTCAACTCATGAAAATATTCTTACCATTGCACTCATAAAAACAATCATTATTTGTATAACATATGCTATGGCAAACACGCCGTAGGGCAGGGTTCATTATGCTAGTAGTCAATGTTCGGTTAGCAAAATCGTGAGAGTTATCAATTGTTCCAAGGGGCAATCTATGCAAGTCAAGTTACAACACTGATTGTATTGTAGGATGAAACTTGGTGAATTTAGTTAACAATTAAAGTGACAGGAGGCTAATTTTGTTTGAGGATACGAATTTTTCTCAAAACACCAACCGCACACCATTTACGTGTTGTCTTGGCCCAAAGCGCCGCCCATTGGTAACATTTCCGGTCAGAAAGTAATTTGCGCCACCGCGACCTTGGCAAATCTTCACTGCGCTAGGAGGTCACAAGTTTTCGACGAGTAACTGCCCAGGGCGTAGACGTTTCATATAGAAGTCCTATTGATGCAAATGACATTGCTATTCATCCGTCAAGCGCTACTGCACAACGCCATAACGCGTATGGCGGATCAATGTAAACCTCATTTGGAATCAATTTGACTTCTGTATGGAAAGTCTACCCAAATGGCTGTGAACGTACACACCAAATGTAACATATTCGGCACCCGGTCAACAGCGTGTTGATTTGGAAGTTTTTGTACACTGGATATTGCGCAAAATACTTGGCTATCGGAACGATTTACGCACCAAAGTATTCCTAACTACATTTTCTGGTTAATGCTGGATAGTTATATTATAGGTTATATTGGAAAAAAAGACGAAAAACGTGAAAACTACGTGAAAAATTCTTACCTTATATTAGTGGCTCAATCTTCGATTGCTGCTTTTGTCAAGTCATAGCCACAAGCCATGCTTCAAAAACTAGGGAGCTAATTGGTCTCTTTTGTCAGGAAACCTTTCTAACATCAGATCGACCACTTGATTCGTTCCGTTTTTTTTTCGCATAATACAAGGTACCGCGCAAAACCTTTTTATCATTCCTTGTTCAAGCTAGTCGCAGAGCCTTTAACACAGGCGTATGGTGCCTAGGGAGTCCAGGACGTACGCATGCCTAAGAAAAGCCGGCCAATTAGCGATGCGGAAACGGAATGGGGCGCTTGTGTGTCCTCTAGCGTACGATTATATGCGGCGCCGTAACATGGTTGTATTGTGACCGAGACATTTGCGAAGGGGGGGACGGACAGGCACGTTAAAAAGAAAACCATAAAAAAACTTTGTTTTGAACTTTGCCTGCGATAGTAGTCGTTACCATAGAAAAGCATGCTTTGATTTTCTGTGGGCACGACAGAAGAATATACTAATCTCTTTTACATAAAGAAGGCGGTCACGTCATTCGCTTATTCACATAAGGGTGATCTAAAGGTTTGCCAAAAAATGCAGCAACACGACCAAATAACCAGAACAAATAATGAAAACTCGATTGCGGCATTATGTTGACATATTCATAAAATATAGTATACAGTGTTCACAAATGCCACATTTAAGATGGCCAATGCTCAATCTGAAGACTTGGGTTAGAGCGGGCACTCATGAAAACTGGTGCGGGGGATGTGCGTCGCGCACGGAACATTTTGACCTCTACAATTGACCCATTCCAATTTTAAATTCAACAGATCTTGTCTTTTAAAAAAGCGATTTTCAATATTTTCCATAATGTTTACTTTTAGTCTTGATAAACGGAATTTCAACAACTTGCTGTTTCAATTGCCTTTTGAGGCCAGCCATGGTTTTGCTCATGAGATAGGTACTTGATAAATGAAGGAAAAGGCAAAAGAGGAAAATATTTCAAAGGTATGTTACAAAAGTATAATCATAGACCACCCTCCCCAATTCTTTTAACTATGCCTACTTGAGGGCGTTGTTGGAGATGTAAGATGCTGCTTCTCCCCATCGTGACCATTAACCCTCGTCTACAAGCCTTTTTTGTAACACGTTTACCAAGGGGGGGGGGGGTGGTGGTACCACCACACCCCCCTCCCAGAGAATTTTTAATAAAGAACCCGATGCTTATGATTGTGATACCAGTGGATTAGCTTTGGTATCCTTTTCCATGATACCAAATAAGTAATAACATACCTAGTATTGCGTAAAAATGACGTCCATCAAGTCCGACGAGTCGGCCAAATTGGCATTGTAACAGAAAATAGGCGAAATCGAATTTTGCCGCTTAAAAAAACGTAGGAATATCGGATTTTCATGCGGTTTGCAGCTCTAAATGATGGCAATTGAGTTTACATACATATAGAGTTTTAGAGCAATACGGTGACTAATATTTTCAAAAGCCCATCATAAAATATCTTGGGTGGCACCACCCCCCCCCTTACCCTTCGACTTTGACGGAATACCCTAACCCGGTGAAGGTACTGATAGAAGGTACTACCTTCACATTTCTTTCGCTAAAAATGACCGGAAAGGATGATGAGATGCGATTACCCTAGAAGCTTTTTACGACGTTTTTTTTGTTAGGTGTTAGGCACCGGGGCGAGGTCGTGTAGGGGGGGGGGGTGGTAACCACCCCCCCTGGTAAGACGAGGGTTTAAAGAAATACATCGAAAATACCTTTTCAAAACATCACGTGACACAGGTTTTTTCGATGCTCGCATTCCCCCCTCACATAGTTCGTGATTCTCTATCTTTTTGTTCATACCCTTCATATTCAGGTAAATGGCTACTCATCGGAGATAACCATTCACCAGACATTGATTGTAAGACATTTGCAATCACGGGAAATGCGAGCTATATTCATGGTGGAGCATGTGATGAAAATTTGCCGTTCATCCAAATTAGGCGACATGCACCTTTAAAATAACATCCAGAACTAGCTTTCACCAAGAAGTTATCATAAGAACAACAGATGAGGATGTCAATTGCCCATACAACTTAGTGCAGCTACTAACCACGTTAAATACATTATGTAATGGGCAGGAAAAACATCATATGTAATTTGAAAGGTTAAATGCAAAACCCCTAGTGCAATTTCGGTTTAAATGGACAACCCAAGCTATTGCAGTGTTTGGTCCATCAAGTGGTGGAATAAGAGTCGGATGTTTAGAGATAGAAGTACCGTATAAGTAAGATCATTTTAAGTTTTTGCGGTGTACTTTGCAAAACAACAATGTCGCCAAACAGGTCGTTTTGTCAGTGTGTCCGAAAATGCACATATGAGGTTGTGCTCTTAGAGGTCAATGCACAGTTTGAAGGTGTTCCTGCCCAAACGACGAGTATACAAGTTACGTCTCTCCTGTTTTTTTTTTTAATTGATGTTTAATGGGCTTTCCTATTATACAGTATAATGTACAACTTCTATGCCGCTAAGTAAACATTTTAAGGTCACCGGTCTTAGGTTTAGGTCCAACTTATGAGGTCAACAGGATATAATGGAGTTGTTGTAAATTATTAAAACATAACATCCGCTCCCATTTTGTAAAACAATGGTTTGAAAGTATCAGAGATCTCTGATACTAATTCTGAAAATATTTTTTCACGCTTGCTAATGTCGAACTTAAGAAACATTCTCAAGGCACCATCAACTTCGAGGGGTGGCCTAATTGCTACCAATTTTTTTTTTAAAGATGTCATGTCGTTTTATTGAAAACTACAAGCTCGTTATTTCCTAGTTTTATTAATACCTCCTTATAAGTAGAAACACTTGGGCCGTCCCATTTTGCATTGTATCTCGAACTACGTTACACATTGATTCTCTCTGGAGCTTAACGCAGGTTTCCAAATTAGCGTGTTGTTCGTCACCCGGCCTGTGGCAGGAGATATAGTCCTCTGGGCTCACAGTCCGAGGAACAATGGTGAACAAGAGGGAAATCGATTCAGTTTAAATCTTTAATTACGCAACATTAGTATCACGCTGTTTATTCTGTTGTCGTCTATGGAGCCCGGACTATGATTACTGCCGGGAACATGGTTCTTCAAGCTCTTTCACACTAGGGCTATCAGAGACAACCATCGGGAAACGGAGTTCTTCAGGGGTCTTGAATTGGTTAGGATAGAATAGGGAATTGCCATGTCTGTGCGGCCCAAATTGGTAAAACACAGCAAACTTAATCTGCTGTGAAGCTCGCATCTCGTTTAGGTACAGTTGTATGTATTATTGACATTAAGCCTTTGAGACGATAATTGAGTAAAAATCTAAGTCCAATATAATTGCCTAAAACCACAATAAAACGTAAACGTGACGTCACACCAACAACTAGTTCACAGTTTCTCTATTAGTTGAGTAAAGTTTGGTTCTGCGTTCCCTGAACACCAGGCATTTTTCTTTGTCGGGGTGCCCGCCCGCCCTCAGCCTTAGGTTTAAGACGATCTCCGGGTACCTCTCGTTGAGGTTTTCCCCAAATCATTCGGTCTCACATATCATCATAACGCTACAATAAAAAAATTGTCTTTGCCTATTGATGATATTGGCCCCATTTTGCTGATTTAAAATATTATTCATTTCTTAATTTTATTGAAAAGATTCTCACGGGAAAAGTACATTTTTATGATTGAAAACGGAGAGGGAGGTCGGGGAATTCCCCTAGTGTTGTTTGTGCAAAAACTGGATCACCAACATGTTATTTACATCAAGCAAGCGATGAGGGGGGGATTCCCCGGAATGCTAAGCTTAAAAAAGGGAGTTCAAATTGTTTATGATTGATATCAAAAGATAGCAACATTGGGGGAATCCCTGATGGTCGTTATGTAAGATGGTGCAATGCAGACGATGCCTGTTGTGTGAGATCCAATTGGCCCGAGCAAGATTATGTTGTGCATGATGATTGACTGTAATGATATTATAGAAAGGGGAATCTAGTTGTGAATTCTTACCCTATATAAGGAGAGATTGGAGAGGTTAGATTGCCAGGCAGTTGTTCAGTGCGGATCTCTGTATTGATATCAGGGCCAGTACACAGTACATATCAATTGATATTTACCACATGAGCATGCATATGTGCAAGTATTTTTCCGCTGTCTTCTTCGAGGCCAAGAGAGATTCAGTTTTGGAATCAAAAAGAGGACAAGTTGGTTTGTGTTCCTAAAAGTGGACATTTTAATTATACGACAGACGGACATTAGGTGTGGGGATACTTGGATGGTGCATGCAGAATATTAGTATCGTCGAGGGAAACCCCCGCCGTAGTCTGGAACTGCCTGGACAAAATTACCTAAAGACTTAGAGATTCACATGGATTTCGTTACCTTAGTATATGACAGTGCATGTCATTTTGGAGTCTCGCTGTGAGGACATATCATCGCTTTGACTCTGGACATTGCGGACACCCAATAAGTATAATACGGGTGAGTTAAAAAAAAAAAAAATTGACCCTGATTGTCCTCCGTCACCCTGTGAACACCAGTTTTAACTTAGTACAGTAGAGCCAGGCACCCAAAACATAAAGCGATGTCGTGATGTCTTCGTCAAATCTGAAACATTATTGAAAGAGATGAAAATGCAATTAAAACATGTAGGTTATGGGATTTAGAAGACTCTACTGGGGCAAGGAGATATATTGATATTGACCTAACTCAATCCTAATCAAGGTGACGCGGACAGGTGACAGTGAATCAGACTCGACGATGATGATGATGAAGAATTTAAGGAATTTTTCGAAACTCATAAATACGATATTACTATAGGCCTATGCATCATGGTTTTATTTCATGAAAAGTTTGCCAAATGTTAACGAACACGTTACTCTTTTTGTGCTCAATCCTAATTTTTACTTGGACTCGGAGTCAAATCCTATTGTGATCGGCTTATCATTATTACATACGACTTACACATGAAGTGAATTCACCTATTCTATACAAAAATGCCGCAGCCCAAAACTATAGGAGGGACGGGCATATGAGGTTGGTTTACAACCAAAGCTCTCCATGAAGCCTGTATAAAAAAAATTTTAGTGACAAGTCACTGACGCTGAATTCGCGCATGTGGAGTACATTCGGGTGAGCTGACCCGAAATATACATACAATCGACTATGTTGTGGACATGTAATGTCATGCATGCCATGCTTGACCGCGCCCACAAAACACGTTTCCCCGCATTATAATTATGACAGCAATCAATATCCATTGCAATTCCCAGTTCAACCTTGGGTTCCCCTGACCGGAAAATAGCCCCCGCATATTTTCCATTGTCACCTTATTTAAAGTGATGTCACCTGGCAATGATGACACTGTGGGTTCAGGAATGATCTAAGTAATACCGATACATCTCACTAGTCACATATATCGCGCATAATCTACGCTTATTTAGAGTACTTTTCCAACCTCAATTTCGGGATGAATCATGGCGCGCAACGTTACAAAACATTAAACAAACACCAACACTCAACAACGGTAAGTCTTATTTAAATTCTGTCTTCAGCTTCGATAGACGAGACACATACCGGATTTTTTCCATTACATTGCGCATAAATTTGACCAAGCTGAGGGGTGGTCATACTCGCAACGTAATGAACAACAATTGAGGAATTTCCAAAATCTCCCACAGCTGTATCAGAAATATGACGTCACTATTCAGTAATGAGGGTAGTCAGTAAGAGCGGCGTCTTCATTGTAAATTGTATTGAAAAGAAGTGTGTTACGTGGTGGGATCGACTATAGAGTACATTGTGTATTCTTGATATGTTTATCCAATGACCCAAAGAACAGTTTATCGTGAAACGTCGGTTGTTTCTTTTGTTCATGTTTCTGAATGATAGACAGTTGGTATTTTTTCTCGGTGCTCTAATTATTATAGTGCACTTTGTCTCTTGTGCTATGCAAATTCTTGTAGTGCACTATTGTGGTGGTTTTGGTTTGTTATTTGTTTGTGCTCTTTAAGTAATTGCACAACTTAAGTGGCACTAGGTGTTTTCATTCACGTTGGTGACTAAGGGGGGGGGTCCATGGACCCCCCACCCCCCCCCCCCCCCCAAGGAAAGCACTTACCGATGAATTTCAATGTGGAACTCATTAACACCTTTGAGGAGGCATAAGACTAGGCCAAAGTTTGCTGCAATATAAATGAGTTCCGGTTATCGTCTGGAAATAGGGGCAAATCATTGTTTCGAAATCGCTGCAAAAGAACATGATGTATCCGCGACCCTGCTGCCACAGCATACACACATTGCAAATCATTTTTGATGTTTATATCTGCTCTGGAAGGACTAATTTACATATATTTAACACAAACATATCATTTTGTACATTCTGTTTTTTGTGCACATTTTCACAAAATATCAAATTTCTTCAATTTGCTCTCAAATGATCGTCTAGGAGTGAAGACGAAATATTTGACACATAAAAATAACATACCCAAAACAGATACGGCATGATATGAGAATAAAGACATCCAGGTAAGTTGTAGGCCAACTTTTAAGTGTTTCCATAACTTTTAATCAAACAAATGTGTATATTACATGAACATTTTTGACTCGTACTACTCACTGATATTAAAACCAAAAGTATAGACCGATCAAACAGTGTGCCATAGCGTGGGAAACATGCCTACGGCGTGCGTGTTCTTGTGTTATTTTAACGCCATTTTCGTAGTCTGCTGGAATTTAAGCCGGCGATATCGTTATATAAAATCGTTCTGTAACCATAAGAAGCTGATTTGGTAATAATCATTTCGGGTGAGGGCTTTTGTAGATAAAAGCTTACAACCATGCAAAAATCGATTTTGAAAAATCTTGAGGGCGCACTATGTTCAAATGTGCCACTGTCTCTTTAAGTGACCAAGGGGGGGGGGGGGTTCCTATAGACCCCAAATTTTGTTTTAGCGATGGCCGAAAAAAAAAACAATGATTTGCCCCTAATTGCAGCCAAATAACAAATTTCATTTTTGGTTGCTGATTTGGGGTTGTCTATGACCCCTTCACATGTGGTAAAAATATTCGTGCAAACATTCCTCGGGGAAAGGTGGTTTCCTTAGGGGGTCCCACTTGGGAACCAACGGGAGGGAAAACCACTTGGTCACTTAGGTGTAATTAAATTAAGTTGAACTTTCTGTCGGTCGGGGCCTTCCCTTTTAACTTTGCCCGTCGTCTTTTTTAATGTTTCTCCTTTCTCCAACCCCACTAGGGTGAACCCTGTGTACCAAGGGGAGTGGTTACACCCAGGGGGGTGGACCACCACCCCCCCCCCCCTACCGAAATTCGCTCCGGTGAGCTAAAATTGCTAAAAAATCGTCAAAAGCTTATAGGTAAAATCGGCTCTCATTTTTTCCGGTCATTGTAGCGAAAAAAAGTGAACGGGAGCACCTTCACAGGCGGGTAGGCTATGCATCAAAAGTCGAGGGTAGGGGGGGGGGTGGTTAGTTACATAAATATAGAAGTTTAGAGCCATAATGTGCATAATTATTTTTCAAAAATCCATAATAAAATATCCTTGGGTGGCAACCACCCCACTACCCTTCGACTTGGACGGCATATACCCTAACCCCGGTGAAGGTACTTCACCTTCTTCAATTTTTTTCGCTAAAAGACGGACAGGATGAGAGAACCGATTACACTAGGAGCTTTTAATTTTACGATTTTTTTAAGCGTTTAAGCGCACCGGGGCGATACGAATCGAAGTTCGTAGGGGGGGGGTGGTAACCACCCCCCCCCACCCTGTACAGACGAGGGTTAAAACCACCCTGGCTCAATCCTTGATTTGTTCATATACTTCAAAGTGTCTTCTGTATCAATTTATCTTTGCGTGGTTCGGTACTCGTCCGTTGGATTCACATACTATTAGATTAAACATAATTATTCACCTCTTCCTTTTAATGTGCAGGGAAATCCGAATGCACCATGACAAATATGTTTTCGTAAACGATGAAGTGAAGAACAGCAAATGAACGACAATAATTGTAAAATGGATTTCATTTCAAAAACAGATACCGAAATTGTAAGTGAAACTGTGATGGTTCTTGTTTGTATGTTGGGAGATTGTTTCTTATGCTTTTGTAAGAGACGTAAAACGAATAATATTATACAATATATTCAATAAAATAATTATCACAACATATAGAGTGGTTTGCCTCGAAAAACGAAAAATTTTTAACCAGTAAAAATGACTTCCAACCCATCAGTCTGACCATGCACTATGTAAAAAACGCGCTGTGTTATCACGTGTTATGCGATGCGGCCGCGCACATTTGCGTAATACATGACATGGAAAAAATTATGGAAGCGTCACTGGTACGGTGTATTGACGCTACTGTGCAGTTCGTATCGCATAACACCGGATATACATATCCGATATGCACTAGCGGAATTTCAAATAGGGCATTGCGTCAGAGACAAAATATTTTATTAATTTTTATGCGTTAGTATAATTCCGTGTTTCCATGAAACAAATCGATATGTGTTCAGTAATTATTTTATAGCGTGTATTATAAAAATTATTATTAGTACAGGTTCTCCTTTAAATACAGATCCGCTGTACCTAGACCTACCAACCGCATACCTTAATCAACGATGATTACATCAACGTAAGCCATCCAATATCGAATCGAGATTCGCCTTTTTCAAAAGAAAACAAGAATGCTATTTTAGAAGACGGCCCAACACAGTACTACAAGTAGAATATGAGGCATGTCCTTCTATGCTGTTGCTTTGTTGTCTCCATCGGGGGGCTAGGGGAAAACCACGTGTAAATTCATAATAAATTATTAAAATCATAACCGTCTGTTCCCGCAAATAAAACTGGCACATTTTCTTGAAAATGAATAAAATGTCACGGTCACTTCAATTTAATTTCCCCAATATCAGTGACCAATGGATACTCGTAGACTTCAGCAAACAATGGAGTTCAAGATATTCAATCACCGGCCCGGTATGCGGTGCAGAAAAACACTTTCGATTACTTTTCATCTGGGAGTGCAGGGCCATTGTAATATTGTCGTGCAGCTAAATAGATTTCAGCTGTTACCGCCTCTCCAATTTAGACTGAGTACTTTGTTTCAGGACTTAAAGGTGCATTTCGTGATTTCAACACCTTCTGTTTTATTCATTGATCACTGGATATCTTTGAGAAAATCTTATTCTCAAAATTTGAGCTCATCCCGATCTTGCGGTTTTGTGTTATGAGCAATTGCTCGTTTCCCACGGTCCCATAGGCTACTGTGCTGTAATTTCTGTCCGTTTATGGACAGAAAATACAAAATTGCAAATTTCTTACAGATGCGACCGAATTTGCACGTAAGATTTGGCACACGTCGATTACTAAGGCTAACGGTTCAGATGATATAAAAATCTCAACATTTTTAGGTAAGTCGGGGGGACGAGGCTGTGGATCACGAAATGCCCCTTAAGCACAAAATACGTATCCTCATTCACAAATAAATAAATCTTTAGTTTCTATAGTGCGTGTTCAATTAGCTTTGACCATATTTTTCATCATTTATTAGAAGAGGAAGAAAGGCGAACAAACATCATGAGAGTATGTTGCTGGGCAAGATTTGACCTAACAACTTTGTGCAGAACCAAAATCTGTAACTTATTGCTTAACTTCATTTCTATTCAATTTACCGCGTTTTCAGAAGAAAACGTAGTGTCAACGACCTATATTATGATGTAAACTGGTTAGTTATTGTGAAAGAGGATGGGTATTTGTCACCCAACCCGAATCGTGGAGGTGATAACACCTGGCTATAACAATGGCCCCGCATACCGGGCCCATTGTAATATCTTTAGCTCATGGTTTGCTGAATTCTATACATATCCATTGGTCTCTGATATTGGGGGAAAGAAACTCAGGTGACATTTTATTTATTTTTAAGAAAATGTGCCAGTTTTGGAAATCACTTACTACAATGAACGCAAGAATAGTCACTTCAGTACGTTTTGATGCTATAATAGAGCTATGTTTGTATGACTTTTTAAGAACTGGTGGACAATGATTTTTTGTTGGATGATGTTTAAGCTCATTCATTTCCCATTCCCGTTATAACAACATTTCTCTGTTCATCATTAATACTTAAAATATCTTTCAGGTGTTAAATCACGATTTCGGCTTTAAGGTGAAGTGGGGGAGCCCATTTAAGGCGGAGATTACCTTGACAAATGACAATTTAAAGGGCAAAGTGTGCGGAATATGTGGCAATGCCAATGGTGATCCTGAAGATGATTTTGTGACACCAAAAAATGAACAGGTGAGATACTGAAAATACGCATTGATAGATGGCATCCCCTTCTTTTGCTGCAGTTATCGAAATTCCACACGGTTGATAGAATGAAACAATATAAATACTGTAAAAGCAGTAAATGTGCAGAAATATTGAAAATGGAGAAAGAAGTGCCTGGAGTACATTTATGGACGAATATAATAAATTATTTAAGTGAAATAAAGGAGATTTATAGTGCCAAAATGGAGGACAAAAATGTTTTTGGTGATTAATTTGAAAATAACCGTGCTTTGCAAGAGTGGCCTTTCTATTAGGATTGCTTGTAACTTTAACAAATGTATATTTTATAGAGCCTATCCCAATAGGGAGGGAGTCATTACACCAGTCTCCTTAATATTTTGATATCTTTTTAATCAAGTCATTATTTGTTAAGAGTACGATTCGCATTAATAGCTGTTTAATTACTTTCATATACAATTTTGATACCAATGTTCTTTGGTGTTTAATAAGGGGGCACAAGTTTGTACAGGGAAAACACTAAAGGTGTTTAAATTGATTTCAAATATATTCTAATCTGTTCGGTTGTTCATACGGTTTCAAAAAGGTATAGTTTGCAATATTTACGCACTGTTGTTTTAGTACATTAGGCTCAAGACAGTTTAAGGTCATCATCTACAGAAGGGTCCGATTTTGAAAACTGGTTTGAAAACGTTCATTTGGTCATGCTAAATAAGAAAATATACATAGATTCTATGTTTCAC